>VZTV01000371.1:0-14854 GCA_013400875.1 Anhinga rufa | reverse complement strand
TTCCCTGAAATTGCCCCAAATTTTTAACTATCGTTTGTGAAAATTCAATAAAGGATGAAACTCAGTTGCAAGTTCCAGTACTGTAGGCTCTGAGAGTGCCTTTAATGTCACCTCTAAATGTTGCATACTTTCACTTAAAAAAGAACAAATGCTGGTTTACTGCTTTTAAAATGATGTTGCTGCAAAACCCAGAACAGGCTATAAGCAGTTAATAGTGCAAGAAGAATTGTTCATATTGAGACTATCAGTCTTTTGTGCACTGACGTTGACGTTACTGTCAGTTGACAGTGAGCTTTTATAGTCAATCTATTGAAGTACAAAAGGCCATGTTTCAGAAACTGTCATTAAAAGTGCCTCTGTTTTGTAAGAGCAGCACATCCTTTATTCTCTCATAATGGAATTCCCTGTAACAGATGAGACAGGCCAGAAGTTGAAAATGTTATCATAAGAGGAAAAATAGGTTAAAGTGCCTTTTATATTTGTTAATCTTTTTATTATTTCCAAATTATAAGTTAATGTTAAAAAAACAATAGTTCACTCGCTTTGCTTAATTCACTTTGATGATTTTTATGATCAGGAGTCACGTTGCTTTCCAACATGATCTTTCAAAGATGTTTCAGCAAAGTGAAGTTATCTGTTAATTTGAGTAATGCAACCAAAAACTGATCACTTTGGAACTAATACTGTGTCCTGTGTCACAAATGTTTGCTGCTTTGCTGCTTGTCACCAAGTCATGATTAATTGCGTGATTAATTGCACAAATAATCCTGAGAAGGGGTAAGTTCTTTATGTCTATGGCCTGTTGCTCATTTTCTGTTTTATCCTGATAGAGATGATAAAGTCCTAGACAGGTACGGATATGACATTATATCAGTCCATGAACTTTAACTGATTCTGTGAACACCTATCCATTTCAAATGTGGAGTCTCATGGTAAATCAATGTTAAATGAATATTGCAGAATTTTCATTGCATTCTTTTGGTGTCTGTGCTGACTAATGGTGTGTTGGGTACCCACGGAGCCCTGTCTCTCAGTCCAGTACTCCTGTGTCTGAGACAAATGGACATAAATAAGATGGGATTTATGTTAGTGATTGGTCCAAAAGATACAGTTGATTTTAAATCGTGTTTTTTAACTTGATGGTGTGCAGAGTGCCTTGTAAGACCTTTTTTCTGACTCTCTTGGAAAGATGGGTGAGGCAAAGAAGTATGGAGGGTTTGCCAAAGTTATTGCATTGCGGTAATTACCTGGCTGACCCTCTTATTGAATGGGATTGTGAAGAAGCATTTCTGTATTTTATGCTTCTATGCTTTTGTACTTCCTAACTGCTGAGTTGAAAATGGTTATGTCTTCTGAATTTTAATATTTGAAATAAAAAATCCTGCCCCTTCTCTGGTAACCCCTTTGTGAGTGTAGAGAGAGAAGGTCTCAGAGAAGGAGTGTACGGTCCCTGAGTGGAAATCCTTGCATTTAGGTGGAGCTATATTAAAAAGGTTCCTCCTCCTCCTGACTCCTCAAGTCCAAGAAAATTCTGAGAATCGGGCCAAGAGAAAGGACAGAAATCAGCTACTGCATTAAAAAAAAAGTTTCACTTTTCTCTTATTCATTCATTCATTTCATCCATTCATTCATTGATAAAAAGTTCTGCATTAAAAAGATAGCAAATTGAAAACTAAGATACTGGTAATGTGATGGGAGCTGGTGCTGAACTTCAATCCCTTTGAATGCATGGCTTCTCAAGTCGCTTATTCAAAATGTTTCCCCTGAATAATAAAGGAAACTCTGAATTCACTGAGTTGAGTTTCTGTTTGTCTCACAGTTTGCCTAATGCATTGGAGGTGAGAGGAGTCTGTGTGCCTGTAAGCATATTGGTATGCTTTAATAAATTAAACAGGAGCTGGTTTTATATCATTATAAAATCAATACTTTTTATTGATTCATGTAAGTCCCAGAAATTGTTTTCCTCTGCAGGAAAGAGAACTTGAAGTCAATGGAAGTATGCAATTTGTCGGTAAATATGTTTTGTGTGTGTGTGTCCCTTTTTTCCCCCCCTATTCTAGCACTTTTGTCATGCGTACAGTTGTGATACCGATTAGCCTGGCAGCAAAAAGGGTAATGGTTTCTTTCTAACTGTGCAAGAAGGTAGGAAATAATACAAACAGAAAAGCAGCTTGAAGCAATTAGGTGAGTTAGTGTAGAATAAAGGGCTGCAAGTGTTCTCCTCTAGGAACACACGCTTCCCAGGACAAGTTACAGGTTGAAAACATACCCCAGGAGGCTTTCACATCAGCTATTAGTCACCTGTGCATCCAAGCAGCTAATAAAAATACTATTTATGGAAGAGAATCTGACATCAGCAGTATATCAATATGCATGTTACCTTGATATAAACAACATTCTAAGCATAAAATGTTAAATTATTTAGGTATTTTAAATAAAACTATTGGCCTGGAAATTTAGCAGGTTTGCAGATTGGTGTCTCTCACAAGGCGCTGAAGAAACAGTATCAAGCGACCCACATTATTCTAATCCTAATTTTATTTTTAACTTAGCATAGATGAATAAGGGGAATTGAAAATGTTGCAGCTGCCATATGCCTCACCTTTTCTCTTGACATTATCAATTGCAGTAAGAAATTTAAAAAATATATTTTCTCCACATATGTACTGGTTAAAATGGTGAAAGTTGAAACTAGAGTGATACTGCGAACACTGACTAGTTACCACTTTCTTAGGCTGAATTTTCAAATTACAGCGTGCTTAGGCTGAGTTTAAATTGCTCATCTAATAGTGAAAGACTTTCTATCTCTTTTCTCAGGGTGTTGCTCCTTCGATTCTTCAACAACTGTTGAGTTTTATGCGAAGTGTCCATGTATGTATTACAAGCCTGATGAGAGCCTTTGAAAGTGCAAAGCACTTACTGACAAATCCTAGAGGGTTATTTCTTCATGTTATTTAAATGCATGTTATACTTTCCAAAAAGTTACCTCATTATCTTTGTTCTTTTGTTTGAGTTCCAGCTTCCTGCATTTTTCCTGTATTAGGAAAATAGGTATCTTTTAAACTACTGTGGGCAATTACTTTAGTATGGATTACTGACTTCCATATATGATAGACCTTGTATAGAAATTTATGGTATCTGATATTCTTTGGGGGAAGGGGGGTAATTCATTCTTTCTTTTTGCTTTTTGTTTTAAGCATTTCTTTTGTAAATGATCTTGATCAGGTTGGCTGGAGAACCAAGAGGGTACCCAAGAGGACTGAAGTTTGGAAATTTGTACTCTAGTAGTTTCATACCTTGATAGTTTTATATATGGATGATGGACCACATTTAGTTGCCCTGGAAGATAACTGTGGACTGGCTGTGTTTGCTGTTAACATGGGGTTCTAGCTGGCAGTAGCTCTAAAGATAATAGCCATTCTGTGAATTGTCGTTGTCCCCTGTGAAACCTGTCTTATCTTCCCTTCAGTCAAACCTTATTTATTTATTTCTTGACTCTTCTAATGTGGTTTGTTATGTAAATTCAATGGGTTTTTTGTATCTATGGACACCTTTCTTCTAATATTTTCTAAGTCATTGTTTCATTTGCTCAATGGTAGAGGTTGGAAAAATCACTGAGACAAATTAAAATTGTAGTTGGGTTGCAACAGACCAGTTGCAAGATGAGGGTCTTACCACGTCCTTGAGGGAAAGGCTGCACTGAAAACTAACTAGACCTTATTAGAACACCAGAAAATCCAACAGGATGGTGTCTTCACCCATGCTTTAGAGCAATGGAAAAGTTTTGAATTTTCTTAGACACCAAAGTCAATCAAGTACAAGATGAAAATCTAGAGGAAATCCAGACTTCCTTATTTCCAGTGTTTATGTACTATGTGGAGCTTTTGATATCTCCTTCACGTTCATGGATTCAGCCATGACTCTTGCTAGTGAGGACCCTCAAACTTGACTATGCTTCAGAGAAAGCATTTACCAAGAAAGAAAACCAGAGCTAGCTTTTAACTCACAGCCCCGGCTGTACCAACTAAATTTTAAATCTGAGCCAGTTGTTTTACCTCATTGAAGGAGAAATGGGGCTGAAGGAGAGAAAAGCTGATTAACCAAATGGATACAAATGGATATGTTATAACCTTGTTAATCCTTGATTATTGCAGAGAACAACTGTGTAGGTGATAAATAGGAAATAATGATGGAACTCAAAGCAAACACATATAAATCCCAGTATTTTATACATTGACCTTACTAGGTGTAATGGGCCAAACCCAAGTACATACAAAGTATCTGTGAAAAAACCCAAGAATTACATATTGCTTTTATATGCTTTGCTGAATCAGGACTGTAACCACAGCGTAAAGCTGACCTAAAATCAACTTGACTAACTGCAAGGAAAGTAGTGCAAAGTGGCTGTAGGCTGTGCCTCACCTTTACCATCTATGTACTTTTTCCTGGAAAAGGAAAAGGAAGGCTTTCAAGGCCATTTCATACACTTCATTTATCTGCAGCTGCCATAATGACTCCCGTGGGCCCACCAACAGCCAGCACAAGTCAAATCAGGCTCTCAGGGACCAGTCAGGCGTAGACTAACTCCAAAATAAAAAGCATACAAGACCTTTAAAAAGTAAGTAAGCTCTCTATTAGCACTGATACAGCCTGGTGGGTTTATACTCAGATATAGGCCATGTTTTATCTAGTTCATTATATACAGTTCTGAGGTCAAGCTGGGTTCATTATTTTGTTGCAATTTGTAATATAAATTAAAATGCCACATTTAACAGTCTAACTATTTGGGGTTTTTACTGGTTTGAAATAATTTGCTCTGGTATTTAAATGTACAGAAATAAAGCGTTATCTTTTACATGCCAGAGAATGATATGTGCCCTGTCGTTGAAATACATTTTAACGCCGGTCATAAGTGATTTAGTGTTGATATTTAAGGATGTGTTCGTGGATGTAGGTAGATTATAAAATGGTTCAACAAAATGTGAATGAAAGAGGGAATGCTTATTCTTCGTGATACCTACTGCTTTTATAGCTCATTGAATCAATATGTGCTGTCATTCACCATTTCATGGGGGTTGGACAAGATGATCTCTCGAGGTCCCTTCCAACCCCTACCATTCTGTGATTCTGTGATTTCCATATAAAGAAAATGAATGCAGTCCCTCACTTGGCATGTCCTAGTTGTTGGGAATGGGACCCTTGTTCAGCTGAACAAGGGGATTTGTGGGTAGGCTGCTGTGGTTCACTTCCCATGTAGATTAAATCCCTTATATTCATGTCTACCAGCCATGGACAGTTTTCTGTTTGTGAAGCTTGCATTTTATATTGTCATCTTATGGAATGTATTTTTCAATTTCTGTGTTGTGAGAAAAAAAAAAAATCTGTAGGGCAGTTTCTGCACCCTGACCTGGTCCCATAGTACTGCACTAACAGGAAGAAAGCTATTCCATATCGGCATCCATCTGACTAAGAACACAGCAAAAATCATTGTCAGAGTTACAGGGCTGTGAGCAAAATATGTTTCATAATGTTCATAGACTAGCAGCTATTGACAACTTAATCTAAAAAAGTAATACTGCAGGAGATAAAGGTGTTATTTTTGAGAGAAAAAACCCTAAGATTGGTTCTCAAATGACACCTATCCATGTCAGAAATGAAGGCAGGCAGGTGCTTTGTTAGCTTTAAAATTTTAATTCAAGAAGCTGGTTTGGTCTGTCCTTTGTCCTTCACTAAAAATACAATTTTACTTATGAAGCCTCTTTGAGAGAAGGGTTTCTCAAAGCTGATAACAATTTTAAGTTAGATACCGTGGATTATTTTTCAGTAATTTACCTAGCATGAACTGTCCAAATTCAGAATGTTTCAGCGTAGGCTGGGTTACATTTCCATAGCAGAAAGCATAACAGTAGTCAGTTTATCTATTTTGTTAGTACCTATGTTGTAGTTTAATGTTAGGCTCTCATGACGGATGATATCTTTGTTTCCTCTCCTGTTCTTTCTCCTCAAATGAAAGTAGCTCGTTTGTATTTTAATTTTTCAACCAGTTATTGTACAGTGACTAGGACTTTTCAAGTATCACTTGGTATTTTTATTGTTTGAAGTTGAAAATGCCTTCGGACTATCATTCACATTTCAAGGGGATTCTGTAACAAAGAGGTGTTGGGTACAGGATGATGCCCTTTTTTCCTTATGAAACAGCTTTTTGTAACAAAAGTGTGCTTTTATTTCTCTTGTTCTCAGTGAGGGATCAACTATATGGGAGATGCAGAGCTGGTAATTTTTATCTCATAGGTATTCTCTAGAAGGTAATAAAAATGAGTTATTCATGTTTTGCGTCCCCATATCCATTTCAAAGTCCTGACTTTTACTTCAGAAGACTCACAAGCTCCTGCGGCAGGTGTAAGGTGTGCTGCGGTCTATGGCAGCTCACCTTCTTGCAATTACTGGAGCTGTCCTGTGACTCGCAGCCACCACAGCAGACTCAGTGACCCATATTTCAGCCGTTCATTTAATTCCATGGAAGGCTTCTGCATCTCCTTTCAGTTTTAAGACTGTGGGTCCTCAGTCCTCTAGGGGTACCACGGGTCAACACAGGATGGCAAGGTGTCAAGTAACAGCATTCCAAAGCACTAACTACAACTTCTGTAAGTATCCTCCTTGGAGCAAAGCCATCAATTTGGATGAACAAAACCAAAACCAAATCAAAATCCCAAAACAAAACAAAAAACCCAAACCCGCATCAGGTTTGGAACAACGGGAGTGCTCACAGGGATTTCTAATTTAGTCCACTGGCAAACTCTATTAATATCCTGAATAATTCTTAGATGAAGTTAAGCCAAATTCAGCTTTTCGTTTCTCATGGCAAAAAATGGTACTTCATAATTTAGAAATATCACACCATTTATTGTGCTGAAATTAGGCATTAAACAAACACAGTGGTGAATTAGTAAAATAACTGTCTTCAGAACTCACTGAAAGTCAGGTAGGACTGGGATCAGAATATTCAAATTACTTGCAAAAAGCTTCCTGTTTATAATCGGATTTTCTACGTAATATACTTTAAATGCTCTGCAAATTCTTTGTATGTTCTTGAAGCCAAACCTATACACAATTTGTTTAGTTAATCCTGGGATATTTTGCTACTTTAGGTTATCTTATATATTTCACATTTTTAGGTACACTTCCTATATTCTTCTGTTTGTAATTGAGCTCTGAACAAATTCAGAGTAATAAAACCCAGCAAGATTAACTGAAATTTTTGGTGAGGTGAAAAGGCATGTCCTTACGATAGACCGTGCATCATTCTGTAGGTATATTTTACCATTAGAGCAGCCAAAAGCCAAAATAGCTCCATCCTTGGAGCTATTCCAAACTCACCTGGGCACAGCCTGAGCAGCCTGCTCTGCCTGCGCCGCCTGTGAGCAGGGTGTCAGACCAGAGACCCCCGGGGATCTCTCCTGGCCTACGTCATGGTATGAGTCTATGACTCTGTAATCGAAATTTTGACAGAAAACAGTACAGATGTGTTACTGCATGCATATTTGTGTTATACAGGTTATTTAAATGGTATCACCTTATCTTGTAAATGCCTGTATTTATTTCTCCTTTTTTACTCTTCACACTTTTGCAGACAACTTTTTTTCTTTTAAAAGGAGCATGGACATAGATTTTTTTTTTTGTTTGTAATTATTTTTTTTCCCCAAGATTAAATAAACAGATCAGTTGTTACAGTAGCACGTAAATAATCTGTGCTCAGATTATGTGCATGTGTATGTAGTATGGTTATGATGGTAATAATTTTTCTGCCTCCCTTTTTATAGTTCAAAGGGTCCTTCTAGTTGATTTTTACAATCCAAATCTTCTATTCCTAATATACTTCCTTTATTCTCAATATTATTTACAGATTTTCATCTGTGCTGCTGTTATTGATAAGGAACTTCTTCAGACTGGGTAGTGTTTGCATCAGCAAAATCTGAGAAATAAATTATATACACAGCTAAAATGAAAATGGAAAATACATACTTTTATGTTGGCCGCAGGAACACTAAATTTACTTGAGCTATAACATTATTTTAAAATGATTTCTTGTATAAGAAGAAATTACTTACAAAAACCTGTTCTTTTCTTAAAACAGTTGAAACTGTTTTCGGTAATATACTAATATGTCAGAAAAAATTAGAATAAATAAAATCTGAAGCTGATGAGGAGAAAGGAAGGAACAAAGTAATTTAGCACTGAAATTGTTCTGGAGTTGATCTCCTAATATTTCCAGGAGAGGAGCTTGCTGCTAGATTTGAAGCTCAAATGTTTCAGCCAATTTTAACATCTCTTTCTCTTTAGTGACAATGCCATTTTATTTCAGTTCCTCACATTTCAATGAAGAATGCAACTGTGTTTCCTAGCATTTTTTCCCAATGATGATAAGAGGTCTAAAATATTGGTGTGTGCTCTTGGATGGTTTATAGATAAGCAAAGTGATTCAGAACTTTTTATTTAAAATAGTGTCTTATCACGCCTTGCATTCAGTGTGCTCCAAAAACTGGTGTATGTGCATTGTTGCTGTTTCTGAATTGAATGCGGCTTTTCTTCTCACTACAGGATGGAGGTGAATTTTGTTTGTAGCTGTTCCAGCTACTCCTCTCACATGCTTCTTCCTTCTCTTCATGGAAAGGCTTCTTCAGCTAATGGCTTTCACTAATTATCTGCCCGATTCAGATCTTGAACATCTGACCTGAATGTCTTTTTAAATAGCAGAATAGTGAAAACAAAGTTTTTCCACCAACAGTTGTTTTGGAATTTTGTTAATGCTGTCAAACTTCTCAGGCACAAATTATTCAGTTCTGTGCTGAATAACGTGGTATGCTGAACCAAATTATTTCCTCGTACAGCTCCCATTAACAATGACATTACACTCCGATAAACTTGATTCAGTGCAATTTGAGTTAGATGTTATGATCTTGCACATTTTAATAATGTGTTAAAATCTGTTGTTGGTCTGAGGGAAAAGATTTGTTTGAGAATCAAATAATTTTTACAAGATGGTACCTCGGTAATTTGATTTTCAGTGTTCTGGATATGGTTTTGCCTCATTCACTGTAGCATCAGCCAGTTAAACTAGCCACCTCAGCTTTTTACAGGGCTTTACCTGTAGAACAGCAGAGCTATATGTGGAGGGTACATTGCAAGCGGGCAGGATGGATAATTTTGGAAGGGTTTGAAGTTTTTGTTCATTTGTTTGTTTTGGCTAGTACACAGGCATGTGTTACCTCTATGTTAGAGTGTAGGCGTTTGTTTAGGCCTTCCAGTATTTTTGCCCTGTCTTGTACAGGGAAAATACATACCTCAGATCAGACTAATGCTGAAAGTTAAGGACTGCTTGGATTACAAAGGGTTGATAAAAGACAAAATTATTTTCACTCTACAACTGTGAGACTACAAGTAGTACACAAATCAGTGCACTTTCTGGGTGGTCAGTGCTGCAAAAGGGCTAGGCCATGCAGATATACATGTGTGTACGTATATAGAGACCGTCAGACTGCTGAGAGAGTCAAGCTTGTGAGCTATTGTCAAGTTTCTGAACTGTTTTCCTAACACTGTATTACTTTGCATAGGATCATGTGAAATATTAGTATAAATAGTGTGAAGATAAAAATTGAACAGTGAATCTAAAGTTCAACACAAATTAAAAGTGATATATGACGGATGAAACTTGTCCTTTTGTACATAACCTAAGTTAAATCAGCAGCAATCCCACTGTAAGTCATGTCCTATACAGTAGTAAAAATTAAATAGCAAACATTTTGTGTTTGTCCCTCTGCTTCATCCATTCTCATTTAAAATTGGAAATCCATTGATTTTGGTGCTGATCCAGTTTCTTCTGTAACAGGGAGCATCCACTCAGCAGCACATCTGAATATACAGCAGTGCATCAGGGTAATGGTTATAAAATTACCCAGAGTTGCAGAGGTTAATACATATTCATTGTTTACTTCTGTTTGCTGTCTTTTGCTGAAGGCCAGCGGTTACCTGATATGTTTACTCTGACGTATGATGCTTGGACTGGTGCCGAAACCACCCCAGCCTGGGCAGGTCATTCGTAAAGCCTCCCTTGAGAAATGGATCAGGGAACTGTGAAAGTACACCCCTTCTGCCCCTGCCCCAGCAAAAGACCCAACCTGCCAATAATCCTTTCCAGCCCCGGGGTGGCTGGGTGTATGTAAGTACTAGCAGCTGCAGAAAGGAGGCAGGCAGAGAGTGGAAGTGCCCCCTGTGACAGTAGTGAGGATTTATGTGGCATCAAGGTGATTTGCCTGACAGCACATAGTTCCTGAGTTCAGTGCTCTGAGGTAGTATGCGGATCTGTCACCTTTGCTGAAAACAAGGCAATAATTTACACCGTGAATAGTCTGTGAAAGTCAACGGGAGAAGGAAGATGCCATTCAGCACAAAAGCTGACAAAATCTGATTGTTTAGTACCAGTCAATACATTAAAGTTCATATCTTTCTGAAGAGTGAGGAGGGAGAGAAATACCTTGTGTAATACAGAGACATGTTGCAGAAGAGAGATGCCAAGTGAATACTTTGTAAAACTTGTATGGTTTAATGCATTTTTTGTAGTCATTAGACTGCCTTTTCTGTCTACCCTTCACAGTGACAGCTTCAGCATGCCATAGGCTTTAAATCAACATAAAGCACTAGAATATCTTATTCTGTTTGCTTGGCAAAGAGCTCCTGTCAAATTCTGCGTCCTTTAGAGATGGCTTCCCCATCAGACCATCTGGCTTGACTATTTTGAGACTTTAATTTTTGTTTGCAAATTTGCTGACATCTCAGCAAAAACACGTCATGATTAGGAAATGAACTTAATTCTGATACAGAAGATTTGCAGGTATGCCTGGAAGGAAAAACTATTGGCAAAACTAGTGAAAGCAAAATTGAAATCCTGATTTTCAAGTAGACAAAGAACCAGATATGGTGAGCAGTGATTTGTATACTGAAGGTAACACTAAGAAGCAGAGGGAGTGTGATGTAGTACAGTTTGCCAAAATGACTTGTGACCTTATTTGGAAGGTTGATAAAGATGCATTTAAAAGGTGTGAAACAGTTTCCAGTACAGTCTGTGATGGGGTCCATAGCTTGTTCTACTGATGTTGGAAACCAGCAGGGAGTTGCAAATGGACTGTGGAAGGTTTGTGAGGAGCATATTGTTTAGAAAGCCATTTCAAAGCTGAGAAACATTAAAACAAGTTGTATTGTGGAAATGGAGACTGACTTTTGTTCTCAGACTGACACTGAAGCAGAAGGTTCCACCTCTGATGAAGTCTGGACTTTTGCCATAACAACAACAGTATTCCATGAGACCACAAAATGCCAACACTTGCTCTTGGCCACCAAATCTCTCCCAGTTTATTTAGGAGAAGCTCAATCTCCTGGCACCCACAGAGTGCTGGAGACTAAGGAATGAGCAAAAAGGCTTGTCAGAAACATTTCTGAACAAGCAGAACCTTCAGAAATTAATAGACTCAGCTTATAGGTCATTCAAACCGAACTAAGAATCATTAAAATACAAGTTGAAACTAAGGTTCTCAAATGTATTTCTGAAACTGGAGGGATCTTTAAAACATGGAAATTTGTAGTAAGTTAGGACAACTGTAATTGCCCCATCACAATTTATTTTGTTCCATATCCAAAAGGAATAACGTGCTCTGCCAGTTTACATCGGTTTTCAATAGGTTAAAAACATAGCTGACCGAATGTGAAGGGAGGTTTAGAAGCTTGAATACAGTATGTAGGTCATTACCTTTTTTAATTTACCTAGAGCTGTTAAGGTTAAAACTAAGGTTTACCTTGCCCTTGTCATCTAGGTCTTAATAATTAACCTGAATGCCTTGAAACATAAGGATTATTTCATTTTGTTATGAATTTCTTGTAAATATTTACATGTCTTCAATCGCCAGTGGAATCTGTTAATAACCTTACACAGTGTCAAGAAAAATCATTGGTGCAGTAAGGTGCTTAGAAATGGAAAAGCATTTGAAAAAGTCAAATGTTCCACTGGTAGTTCTTTGTTAAAATAATTGACATCTTGATTTGTTATGTAACAAACCTTCATTTATTTGCCTTTCCTAAATTGCTATTTTACTTTTTTGTTCATTTGGAACTCCCTGAAATGGTTGGTGGCAGACAGGCAAACTTTTTATGAAATCAAATCCTTTTTTTATATGTTAGCAACAGAAGACAAGTAATTTACTTGTCTTCCTGCCTTTCCACAAACGACCTGTGTATACTTTCTTCTGCCACAGTCTGCCCCCACTCTGAATCGCACAGTTTTACATTTCAGTCTCTAATGGTAAGCTGTACTTTGTTTGTTTTCACCTTTATTTTGAAAGGTTAGAACTCAGTCATACCAACATGGCTTCACTTGAAGAAAGGGGGAAATTGGGTTTTTGCATTATCTGTTTGGACCCAGCCGCTCTAATTCAGCAGGTATCATGGTGGGAAACATGGTAAGCATATGGGCTTTTTTGTTCTGTTTTGTTTGAGATGTTTCTTTGGTAGTTTGAGGAGGAAGTGCTGAGGCAAGAGGACATCATCCGTGGGCCTGTGAGAGGAGTTCTGATACTTGAGGGCATGCACAGCCGTCCCCTCTGGTCTGTATAGTGGGTGGCAGTAGTGGATACTTCATTTCCTGGGCTTCGTGGCTTCCCTCCTACATCGAGATATCGTAACAACATTAAGTTCTTAGGGTGAAGATGTCATATTCAGATTTGAAAGCTGAGTTGTGTATCCAGCCTACAAACACAGAGGCTGCTGGGAGCTTGGCTTATCCAAACTGTACCTGTGCTGCAGTCCATCCAAACCTCCTCAGACTGCCCGGGCCAAATCTGGCTGGTGATCAAGAGCAAAACTACATTTTCAACACACGAATCTAGTGTGGTGTGATTTGAGTGTGAGCCCTATATAGGTGCTCTGGTGTTACAGCTCTGTGTCGTTCAACATATTCCTGCAGGTACAATGAGAAAATTAAAAACAATTTTCAGTTACTGCCTTGCATTACCATATGTTCAAGTTACCATTATGAATCTCATTGTAGTCTATTTACTACTTCATGTTCTCATGAATTGGCATAGGGGTCACAAACCACATTAGTTTTTCAGCTTTAAGCAACAACAGAAAATGTAAAACTGAAGCTTCAAATCGCATTTTTAATCTCAGAAAAATAGGAGTGGTGGCGTTCATATGTTTTTCAATCAGTAGCAAGCATATTAAATCTCAGTGCAGGCTAAAAATTCTTAGCACAATTACAATACATGTCTATTTTTGAAAAACTGAAATTACTTTAAAAAATGTTATTAATATTTAAACAGACACTCCAGAGATGCATTAATATTTCTGAAATTATTCAAATTGTGTTGTAGATATTTATTACTTACATTTTGCATGATATTCTTGGTTGCTATTTTTGCTGTGCATCTATTTATGAACATTTTTACATTTGGTTGATACCCTGGAAGCCACATGATGATGTGAAAGTGAGGTGGGAGAAAACAGCTGCATACACTCCTGTAGTGTTCTTACCTTCTGTCCTAAATGCAGTCAACAGAGATATGATAATAAAAAAAGCCAATTGATCTTAGTTTTCAGAACATTTCCTTTTTTTGTCAGCTTGAGCCACTGTTTTTGTGCAGCTCTAAGAATGTTGCATCACATTTGCTTTATTTTTTAAGTTGGTGACTTGTGTCTTCTGTGCTGAAGTTTTGGTTATCTAAGAAAACAGTGACCCTAGAATCACTTGCTGTAAGAAAATGCAGTTGTATTCAGCACGCTTGAGAAGACCTGGAAGGAAAGGTGCACAGAGGTTTTACTGTATGTTATTTGTCACCGTACTCATTTCAGTCTATGAATACAAAATTGACTTTGTTTTGAAATTCAGTTTATATCTCTGTGTTCCTCCTGATTACCCAGAAAAGTGTATTGGTAGTTCTTGGGATGGGGAAAAGGAGGAAGAGCCATACTATACAGGAACTTATTGTGGTCATAAAGGACGCAAAATGCGATGGCAGCTGGAGTCGCAATAGTTTTGCAGATAATATAGGAGAAAAATCCTGTGCTGTGCTGCAGCGAAATATCTAATCATGCGCTTTGTATGAAGTACATCGACAATCCTCTTCACTTTATTATTCAGTAATACAAATTTTAGTATTGCACATATGTTAGAATTAAGCACGTAACTTAATTCTCGGTTTGGGAACTAATGCTCCAAACTTGTTTATTTTCCTGTGATATATTTTCATACTTGCTTGGTTTAGTTTTAGATTTTAAACAGTGTTGCTATCTCTGGACTGCAAACCTGTGCTGTAGGTTTTGGTTTTTTTTTTTTCATTCATTTTCAGAGGTTTAGAAATAAAACTCAGTGAGAAAAAGATGTGAAATAAGGCAGATCAGCCTTTACAAATTTAATAAGAATCTCAAACTGTTATTTTACTACTATTTTCGTGTTATCTCTGCTGGATTAAGAACACAACTTTATAATGAAGGGCTGCTCTGAAGTTTTATTAACCAGTTTCTTAGTGTGAAATTAATTTGTTCAGGAAGGAATATAAATCATCTGAGGTGGAAGAAAATTGATTTTTACAACACCTTTCACTTGTTGCACTCATAGTAGTATTAGCTTCATTAGACTGTCAGTGTTTATAGGTATTATAAAACATTTAAACTGGGTATATTGAGGTGCTCGAGTGGGTTTCAGGCATCAGAGAATTATATTGAAATTATATTGTTATCAGTCTAGTATTTGGCACACTGGTAAGGAAATGTATGCTTTATTCTCATTATAGCCATAAATAGAACTTTT
>VZTV01000364.1:8286-30110 GCA_013400875.1 Anhinga rufa | reverse complement strand
GGATGTTACTATACCTGCGATTAGGATCTCATTTTAAGTGTTAAAAGACAAAAAGTCCCTCTTAATAGCTTATTACATAAGTGAAAGGTGAAATGCTCAGTCTCCTTGCTTGGTATTTTGTTTTACTGGGAAAGTGTCCTATAGTAAAATGCTATATTGCTGTCTCTCTGGAGCTCACCAGAGACCAGGCTACACGGATACTTGATCTTGCTGCAGGATTTTTTTTAATACCTAGTTGAGTCTAAAATAATTAATCACCACTAAAAAGGAAGGTTTTGCCATTTACTTAATTCTGGTTATGCAAATATTGAGATGCCTTAACTGAATTACTCTACTACTGTGGACATGAGGGGGATAGTGTTAAAGGAGAGCGAGGTTTTGTTGGTTGTATTTGGCTGGTGAATGGTGTATAGTGCACGAAGACAGGTGTTCTTCCTGCACTGTCATTCCCCAGCTTGGCAGCATAACATGGAAAATGGGCATCTGACATGGAAAATGGGCATCTGAGATTAAGTGGAGGATTATTGCCAACATTTGTGTCAGTATCTACTTTTAAAACTTAGATAACTAAGAAAATAATTGATCCTAACTTTTTTCCTGATTCCTCATGTTGTTTAGAAAATGCATTTGAGACTGAATACCAGAAACTTCAAGAGCATAATGAATCCCTGCATGAATTAAGAAAGGAATGCACTGCTAAGAGGTAAAAGGACCTATGCTTTTTCTGCAATTGGAAAGAAAATTCAGGCTTGAGAGTAGGCCATTTGAAGTGGGACTCCTGGCACCAAATTCTTCCTGATGTCATCACAAAACTTCTGTTAAGACATCTCTGCTACGTTTTATAGATATCTAAAGTGATAATTAACAGTGGCAAGTCTAGAAGAGAAGAAAACAGATGCTTGGTTGCACGTGTAGACTATGATAGGACTTTTAGGTCTGCTTTAGTGTACCACAGCTTTGTAATACTTAATTGTTGTAGTCAAAGTACGCCTATAATATGAGGTACAACTGGAAAAGAAAAGTTAGCTTTGTCTTCTGGGTTTCTTTTATTTGTTTGTTTTTGTGGAATTACCTAGCTTTTTTGGGGGAGGGGAGGTGCTACTTGGGAAGATGCAGAAAGGGGTATGAGGGCTTGATACCTTTACCTAAAGCTTTTGAAGAAACTAGTGATTTTGGGATCTCTTTCCCCAAAGAGAACTGTTTTTGAAGACAAATGCCCAGCAGACTATTCGATGCAAGCAATTGCTGTCGGAGCTATCCTATATCTACCCTATCGATCTGGTATGTTTTTAATGTTCTAAAATCTGCTTGATGTGAAATGAACTTCCTATGTATTACACTGCGAGCAAATATCATGTTTTATTTGTGATGAAACTTGCTCTCCACTCATGCTGGTTTTTTCCAGCTTTTTCTTGGCTTTGGTCCTTAGATTGCAAACCTCATGGGGAGAAGAATTATGCCAGCATCTCTCACATAGTCTCCACTATAAAAGTAGAATAGCTGTAGCTGTAATTTAATGGATACTTTCCATTTTGCTTACAATTATATAAAGTAACTCTGACAGTAGGCTAGCTGAACTTTAACGGAGTGCACACAAACAGATGTCAAAATATTGAGCTCCAAAACATTTTATACAATGAATTGATTAAGATGAAGCTTTTCCTTCTAAAAAAAAAATCACATTTATTTCAGAATTATATGAAATGTGGACTAAAATACTATGTCAAAATCACTTTGGGTTTCATTGAATATTTAAGGGTTTTTCTTTACAAAAATGCTTTGTTGTCCTTGGATTTTGGGTAGGTTTCTGTTTTCTGGATGTTATTGTTCCGTTCTCACTTTCCATTGTTGATTTTAAACTTGCAGAATGATCAAAAGGATTACTTTGTTTGTGGAGTCAAGCTTCCTAATTCTGAAGACTTTCAAGGTAGCTGAATATTCTTAATTTAGTTGTTACAGTTGACACTGCTTCTAAACTTCATAAAATTAAGTAAACTGATAGCAATGGCTTAGGATCCAAGTTTCTGACTGGAAAGGTCTAGTCTAGAAGAAAACTTATGCGTTATTGAGTCCTACTTCTTAGCTAGTACAAAAGAAGTTACTGTTGATTCTTAGAAAACTACTTCTGTATTCTAAGACTCAATACTGAAACGGTGGAACAGGTTACCCAGAGAGGCTGTGGAGTCTCCATCCTTGGGGATGCTCAAAACACAATTGGACACAGTCCTGGGCAACCTGCTGTAGCTGAGCTTGCTCTGAGCTGGGGGCTAGGACTATGCGATTTCCAGAGGTGCCTTTCAAACTTAGTGGAAGGAAATATCTGGTAAACACCTGGAAAATATTTGTGTCTGACCTAAAAGTCCATCGTGGCTACTTTCAGTCCATAAATCATGATGGGGCAATGTGCACAAATCCCCGTTCAGTTTGCTGTAGTTGCTGGTGAACTTACCAAATAAATATCTTGCATAAGCAAGACTTTAAAGCTGCCTGAGAGTACAGAGTATTTTACAAGTCAGCTTCTACTTTAACTGTCTACAGTCATCCTGTTGCAGAAGCAAATAGATAATAAGCCTGTCTGTATAACAGTTGTACAGGTAACTGCATGCATTCATCTTCAAATGTTTGACATGAATTGGAACTTCGTTAAGACCCCCTTGAGAATTTCTTGCTCCCAATCCTTGCTTGCTCCTCAAGGCATGTGGTTTCTCAGGCAAAAGCCTCAATCAATTGTCTCACTCTTTAAAGCCATCCCATAGGTACTAACTTGTGCTAACAACATGTATATTGGGTGCTAGAATAATGGAGGAGTAAACTTTAAAACTAATTAATTTGTCAGTGTGACAAAAATCAGCCTATTGCTTTGTTTTCCCAATTGCACTAAATGTGGTAGTGAACTCAGTTCAGTAATTCTTGAGAAAACGGTGACGTGCATCTTTTGGCCCATTTTCAATTTATTGATATTAACGCCTTACAAAAGAAATACTAATTCTTTATCAAGGCCTCTAGAAATAACGTATTACGAGGGACAAGTACTAAGCATTCAACTCGGTGAAATACGTGGTTAAATGTGAAAACTGGCTGACATGTCTTGTTTGAGACTCTTAGTAGATACTATAAAAAAAAAATCAGGCATCTGAAGGAACAAAAAAAAATTATTCCCTAAAAAAGCCAGTTTTGCTGCAAACTTTGAACACTTTTTACAAAATCCTTTGTGAAAGGGGTGTAACTTTTAATTCCATATGTCATGTTGTGCTCTAAGAGTTCAGTATGATTTCATATTTGTCGTTGAACATTATAAGCTTAGAAGGTCATCTGAGCTGATTTCACAGGACTCCCTTGCGCCCCAGAAGGGATGACTATCATGTTGTTTGTATTGGTATGTTCACTTACAAAGAAGAGAGAAAATGGAAAGAAAAAGCCCATACATGGCTAAAGGATTGCAAGACCTGTGTGTATTCATGGCAGGTGAAGTTTTAAGGTTGAAACCTTAAATGTCAAATTGAAAACGAAGCTTTAAAACAATGGGTTAATCCAAGTTCTTCCCGTTATTGGCAGAGAACAGAGTCATACCCTGGGGTCGGTGTCTTTCCAACTGATCTCACTAATGAATAAAGTTATGAAGGAATGCAGCCTTTCCCTGACCCCGGTCACACATGTCAGCTACATCTAGAGAAATGCAGAAAGTTTAAGACTTGAATATTGTCTTGGGAGTTGTTGTTTTTTTTTTTCACTTTTCCCATCTCTTCTTTACCCTCCCCCACCCAGCCAACTGTTGAGAAGAGTAACTTTTAGCTTTGAAAGTCTAAAATTGGAAGGTGAACAAGCCATCACACATTTTACATTTCCCTTAATGAAAGAGGCAATTAGTGAACTGCGAACAATTATAAAGCAGTCTAAATTTGTTTCAGACTTGCATCTATTCTTAAGTTATAAATTCTGATAGCTTCATTAATTATACCATTCCCTAAGCAGTAAGGATGAACTTGTGCTGAGCCTGCAGTGAGATCCGATTGATGAAATAACGGAATCTTCTTGTTATTGACAGCAAAAGATGACGGAAGCATTGCTGTTGCCCTGGGCTACACCGCTCACTTGGTTTCAATGATATCCTACTTCTTACAAGTGCCACTCAGGTATCCCATAATTCACAAGGGCTCTCGATCTACAATCAAAGATAATATCAATGACAAACTGACGGAGAAAGAGCGAGAGTAAGTATTTTGTAAATATGCTTTTGTACTTCCTTCAAAACAAGAGATCAACAGCAACAACAAAAAGAAACTTTGAACAGTTTTGGGTAGTCTGAAGTGAGACAGAGTTGGAAGTTTTGTTAACTGCTTTCAGTAGCCGTTGGACAGTCGCTTGAGTTTCTCATGTTGGGGTTCTATGATCTAATAGAGTAGGTCAGCTTTGTCATTCTAGGTCTGTTGGCACGCGTGTACTATTGATTGGGCTTCTACTATTGATAGTGCTAGAAAAACTTAAATAGTGTGTCTTGCAGGTAAGTTTTGGCTGCTGATTGGAAAACTTGCTTTTCGTGTTTTGCTACTAGCTATGGGAATAAACTGCAGATGTAGCGAGTGTAGCTTCATTGAGGAGTTACTGCCAGTACTGGAGCAGTGGTTGATAAACATGAGAAAATAAATAGCTTTCTTCAATGCAGAGGATTTTAGTCAATTGAAAAAGAACAATGTAAACTGTTATCTACTATAAATCAACTTAATAGTCAATGAAGAGTTTTTCATTTGTCATGTAATCATTGTCTTTCCACATGTAGCTGCACTATTGTTATTGTTGTGCTACTAGGAAACTATCTTGCTGTCCTTAAATTCACTCTCTGAATGCCTTCTCCTGCGTCTTGGCACTTTGCCTATTTTCCCACTGTCTTTGCACCTGTGTGCTCTAATACGAAAATAGTGGCAATTATTGGTTAAGCTTCACTTTGAGCCTGCAACCACAGAACTCAGAGGAATGCAACACTGACCAGCTGTGGGAGGCCAGCTGCTCTGCTCTGATCCTGTGCACGTAGGGATGGCTGCAACGTCAGGCTTGCAGCACCAGTAATTTGCTTTTCCATGTGCAGGGTTTGATAAGGGAACAAATAGAATTGCTGAGGGAAAATGTATGGTGTCCAGTTCTGGGCCCCCCAGTTCAGGAAGGACAGGGAGCTGCTGGAGCAAGTCTAGCAGAGAGCCACAAGGATGCTCAGGGGACTGGAGCATCTCCCTGATGAGGAAAGGCTGAGAGACCTGGGCTTGTTCAGCCTGGAGAAGAGAAGGCTGAGAAAGATGTGTAGATATGGCACTTCAGGGCATGGTTTAGGAGACGTGGTGGTGTTTGGTTCGCAGATGGACTTGATGATCCTAGAGGTCTTTTCCAACCCTAATGATTCTGTTGTTCTGAATGGCAGGGATTGGAAGGGACGACAAGAGATCCCCTCGTCCAGCCCCACTGCGTGAGCAGGCACACCTAGAGTGGGGGGCACAGGACCGCATCCAGGTGGGGTGTGAATGGCTCCAGGGAAGGAGACTCCACAGCCTCTCTGGGCAGCCTGAATTTGTGGAAAGTACCATCTCTGTAAAAAAAAAACCCTCTTCGGAAGTGTGCAATCAAAGCATTACAATATTTTAACACTAATTCCTAATAGTCCGAATAGAGATGGACGTATCTCATTGCACATAGTTGGCAGTATTGGGATGCTTGGAAGTGTCTTATTTCTCTTTGAAGCTCATGACTTTTGGCAGGACAGCAGAGGTAACTTGCCTTAAGACTTAAACTCACTGAGGTCTTCCTGTTTTGACACAATAAAATAGGACTATATAATTATGTCTTGCAAATTAACTTTGATACCCTTTTAATAACTTGTCCAAACACTTCCTGGATAACTTGGTAGACAGTTAATCTGGTTTTGCTTCAGTTTAGTTCTCTAAGCATATGATTATACTCCTTCCTGTACATCTCCTTCAGAAGGGTAGCAAACTGGAACATTTTTATCTGGAAAACAAATTTCTGAGTAGGGCTGCTTGTGTGTGGGTGTATAAAGATTAAACCAATTTCCTGTTGTCTGAGACAGATTGGAAGGTTTAGTCCTTCAGGCTATAGCCTTCCAAACCCTCATGACTTAATACTTTATTTCACAATAGATTTCTGAAAAGGAGAAAGTTTAGCTAAGTATATGAATCCCTGTTGGGCCATTTACCTGTGTTCTGCAAGATTTTTTCAGGATTAGCTCCTGCCTGAGATCTTCTCTTTTCAGCTATTGGAGAGTCAATCCCACCAACTCTCAAAGGGCTTTGGTTGCTACAGAAAACCTCAAATGTCTTAAGTTGCAGTTTTCTTTCTAAACTAATAGCTCATGTTTCTCACCTGCTCCTAACTGAATTGAACATGGCAATTAATGTGCATTATTAAAGTTCTTTGTTTCAGTCACCTGTCCTTTAGCAGCTTTTTAAACTCCAACATAAACTGTTGAGTAATTAGTGAGGTTTTCTCTATGCTCAGTCTTTAACAACATAGCATCATGATTATTGACTAGGTTAAACATTTTACTTGGCTTCATACTTTTTTTTTTCTTTGGGCTGCAGGGTTGCCCTGAGATCCATATTAAGAGCTTCTAAAAGCCTGTGCTTTGGGGAATAGCTGATGTTTTCATTCAAGAGCTATTTCATAAGTACACGTGTTTGTTTTTAATGTTATATTGTATAAGCGTGTTACTTCATTTTCAAGTTTCTTTACCAGCTTTTTAAATCCCTTTATAATAAACTGGTTAAATATTTTGAGAACTTTTAGAATACTTTTATCTGCTTCAGATTTGTGTACTTGGATGATCCAGACCACTTAAATCTCAAGGTTCTTGTAGAAGTATTCATTTTTGTCTGCTGCAGTTACTGTTTTATTAGAGCTGAAGAGTGTACAAAAGTGTACTACTAAAAGGCTGTAAGTTTTCTCCCATAAATCTACTTTTATGACTTTCTGAACCACAAAACTAAGGCAAGAATATAATTGTCACTAAATATCTCATTAAGGCACTTCTTCAGTGGTCCACTTCAACATCTCCAGAGTGCAGCAAATATGTAGGAAGGAAGAGTACTGTTCCTCAAAAGTTCTGGGGTCTGAAAGATTTCAAAGCCAATGATGGATATATAATTCCCAAATTTACACTATCTAGGACAGCAGCATGTTCCCCTCTCCACTGACAAACATACATGCTTGCTGAATAAAGCACCTAAATTCTTTGGCACTGTTCTTGTGGAACTGAAACCTAGCACTTCATCACATTCTCATAAACATAGTTAAGAATGCTGAGATTAAAGTATTTATGATATGTTCTGATGCTGTCTGTCAAGCCCTGCATTTAATGCTTCTGTTAGTCTGCTCCTGGATTTTTAAATAAAGAATAGCTTCCAGTTTAGAGCAAAATAAGGATTGTTATGTCTGGAGTGAGACATACTTTGTGAAATTGCCAGTGTTGGTGGTGCTGCTACTGTCATCCTTTTTCTTTAGATGGCATTCAAAGAGAACTGAAGTGAAGACTGATACAAGCTAAAACATCTCGCAGAAAACGCCTGCTTTTTTTATGCCTGGAAGCTACCGAATCTTTTGAAACCGTATCAGTCTCCTTGGTAGTTTTAAAGTGAGTCCAGTAAAGCCCACTTATGCCACCTGTTTGTCAGTCTTTTGGCATCTCTGATGACTCAAAGCTATGCTCAGTTGCTACTTTTTATAATTGAAACTTCACATAACACTTCTACAACCTGCCAGTTCAATGTTTAAGAATAGAATACTCATTTAATCAAATAGCATTAGACAGCTTGGAAATATGTATACCTCCTGAAGAAAAATAACGACCTTTGGAGTTTAATGACCTTCTGGTACCCTACATGTGTCTGGACAAGTGAAATGCATGTTCAGATAAATTATTTCTGTTGTGGTTTTGAGTTCTCATTCATACTGTGTAAGATTTTCAAGATCTCTTACTTCTCTGCTAGCTAACTTGGAAATGAGAATGTTTTCAAGAAACAGTTTTTATAACCTTGTTTCTCTGTAGTAATAGTAAACAGAAATCAAATAGTACCTGCAGCCTGTTCTGGCTCATGCTACAACTTCTTCCCACCAAAACATGTTAAGGGAGGATTAGAAGACTAGCAGTAGTAAGAAAGTAACCACCTTAAAGTCTTATTTCAGGTTAGGGAAAAAAAATGAAGGGGTGGAATACATGATCTAAAAAGGTTTTGTATTTAAAAGGCAAAAAAGAACATCGTAGTTTTTCAAGCATAGCTATTGGAGCACATACAGGCATTTCGAGTTGCCTGATCTCGAAGTGCTATTCTTTTTCTTGTGTTGTAGGTTTAAATGTTGAACTTGTTGCCTCTTAATGTTCAGGAGTCAAATATATCTGAGTTTAAAAATAAAGTTAAAAAAAATAAACAAAACCAACCCTGAACAGGCCCTAAACAATGATGGAAGAAGCCTGATCTAGTCTGGGGTATTTTTTTGCAGGAATATTTGGCATTAGTTGCTCTGAGATAAGAGTAAACTACTGTAAAGTTTTCCTTGGCATTTTATAGCTTATAAAAAGATTTAAGGACTTTTCTTCCACTCTGCTTGACAAATACAGGCACCAACGGGCCAAAGGATACACAGACAAGCGATGCAGTCTTGGGCATCTGCGTTCAAAGGCATCCAACATCTTTGCAGTTATTTTTTATGACTTTTACGTACCTCGGGAACCAAACGGTTGTGTGAAATGGCATAAGGAGGAGTGAAATCAAGCATGCTGCCATGGCTTTCTAAATTATGCCTCTACTTGTTCTGTCTGAACACCTTCTGCTGTCACTAAACATAGGAAATGTCTGTCTGTTGCACTACTGTGTCCTCACAGAAAACAGGATCAAAATTGCATGCTGTGTTTGCAGCTAAAAGTGATGGGTCTGATCCTGAAGTAATTTCCTGGAAACTTTTTGGATGTAGAGTTACACCTCAAAATTGTCTTTTTCTGGAGCTCAGCTTCATCATTATTGAGAACTTCAAGCGTGCCAGAAGACTCTAATTACTAGTCAGTTTTTGTCTTGCCGTTTAATTTAGGTAGGGGTTCTAGAAGTAGCTGTTTTGAGCCAGGGTTGTGAAGATCTGCTGGCATCAGACTTGATCTGGAAACAAAGTCTGAGTGCATCTGAGCCCTTACATCTACAGAGGCGCTGCAGTGCTCAAAATGAGCTGTAATTCTCTGGGTGCTGAAAACTTAAAGGCCCGTTTCATTTCATTGCTGTAGCCCATGTGGGAAGTACAAAGGTAGGAATAATAAAAAACCGGGTCATCTTTCACTGGGATGAGGCGGTCTTGTAGCAACTGAAGAGCATATCGAGCATGAAACGCATCTGCCCTTGTTGGATCTTCAGAATACTTCTGGATTCCTTAAGGATGTAAAGCCATGAGTGAGTTTATCCTAATACGGCTTCTGTAGAGCTAAAGCTGACATGCAAGCGTGGGGCCAAAGGGCTGCAGTACTGTGTGTGGTGAATGGTAACGCATCTGCATGGCTTGGTGAGCGAGTCTTGAATTCAAACCAGCAGGTTGGTTTACCCCAGTTTGAGACGCTTTTAATTAGTTTAGGGAGCCAAATTTCAGGGAATTGGAACAGTTATGAGTAAGGGAGGCCAGATATACTTTTAATCTGCACGTGTTCAAGCAGTTAATTTGATATGTTGGTGTTGTATTTTTAGACCTACTCATTTGCGCTGATAAAGAAAACTTTCATTATGCGGTGTGTGGTTCCCACAGCGTTAAGTCATGCAATCTGAGTTACTGACAGCGTAAGTTCCGATTTNNNCTGCTACAAGACTGCTTCCAAATTACCTTTCTCATGTGTTGTCTTTCAACTCTTTTTAAGTGTGTCAAGCTGGATTTGCAAATAAGTGGAGATAAGTGTTGCTGAGCAGGCACGTGGGTGATTTTGGAGCATTTGGAAACCACTTGTTGAATGGGCTTAGTCTAAAAGTGGCCCTTGCTACTGTGGCCTTGCTCCTGTTTCAAAGAAGGGGAAAATGAGGGTTTCAGCTGTAGTAGGCTTACAACAGCTGAAGGTAGTTATTGCATTGTGCCTAGTAACAGATAAGCTACTTGCAACAAAGCTGTCTGAAAAATCGTGACACAAGCAAATGAAGAATAACTTTTCACTGACATTAACGTCTTGCAACTCAATTGAAGTCTTTAATCATATTTGGTACTTCGGCCGAGATAATAAAATGGCAGCTTTGGGAAGAAATCTTGGCAAACTTAGATGGAGGGAGATGGTTTGTTGAGAAATCTAATAGCTGTCAAAGCAAAGTTGATTCTTTGTGGTAGATTGAGTGTGTGTTAAGTGTTCAACTATATTGCTTAAAGAATGCTTTTTGCCATGAACTTATCTTGAACTGTATTTTTACGTTCCACATTCTTGAGGATATTTAGCTAGAATCCAGGGTTATTTTATTCTTGGTCACCAAAATAATGCTTTTGCCTTCATTGGGTCAGCAAATATCACTGTGCGTAGATTAAGAATTAGATCAGGTGTTCTTTAATGAGTTTAGATACTGTTAATACTGTTTCTGGGAACTAGAAGCTTTTACATGCTCCTGGCCAGTCTGAGAAAGCAGATTTTGTTTACTGCAGTAGAGGAGACCACTGACCCCAGACATCTACAGCTGAGAAATGTTTCTGTGAAGACATACTAGTCTTAATTTACTCCCATTGGAACACTATACTCCTGCTGAGATTATTTTTCAAAACATTACTTCATTTTTCAATAAGCAGGGACTTGACCTGTATAAAGTGTCCTCTAGTTAAAAATGATCCTTCAGTGGCAGGGAGATTTAAAGTCCTGATAGCGAGGTTGTCTGCGCTGTCCTCGCAGATAGTCTGTGCGTTGCGATATCCATCACGGCTCGTATGTAGCAAGCCTTGAATTCAAGCTGAAATATGTCACAGAAACGCACCATCTACGAAAAGCCGTCAGTGTTGCTTGTTCCATGGAGTGCTAGCTGTGGTTTTGAGGTGTTCGAAAGCGTTATTTGCTGAACTAGTAGAATGATACCCTCTTGTATAAATTGGTGACTGCCTTATCGAGAACTACCTGACTTTCATAATCTGGGTCTTGTGCTTTCTTTTCCTGTATGTTCGGTAAGTACAGCCTGTACATATTGAAGCTATTGTACATTCTCCAAGAGCAAGGTCACAGCAGTTACACTTCCTAATAGAGAGATGGCAGTGCTTCTGCTTTCGATTATCTTCTTGTTGAGCTATTCAGATAGGCATTTTGAAACTACATTTAATGAAGTTAAACTGCCAATATGTTTTCCTTTCCCAGTAAACTAATTATCTTTGTATTGTGTAAAGCTTGAATGAGGATATGCTTTTTTCTCTTGGCAGTCTGTATTTTTGTCATCAAGTTTGTTTTACAAGTATAGCTTTTTCTCTCAAGTAGAAACTAAAAACCATATAGCAATCAAATCTGAATTCACTTGTGATTTGTGATTCTATTCATGGTTTAATCTCATCTCTAACAAAGCAAAGTGCACACTTCTAATCCTTCTTTCTGCCTTTTAATTTGATTTCAGCTTTGCTCACCAGGTGGTGATCTTACTTTTTCATTTAAAACTTCCAATCGTGCTGATCGTTGGCAGACTAGTTAGCAGTCCCTGGTAGGCTAGTAGTCACCCTAAGGTCAGTTTGTGGCCTCCACCATCAAATGGTAACTTGATCTAAAAAGGATCCCAAGTGCTCTGTGTTGCATCTCTGTAATTGAGAAGTCTGGTGGTGAAGACAGTTTCATACTGTTGCATTTTAGCTGTGTTCCTTCCAACAAGCACTCAGCTGCTTGGGTCTACTACTTAAAGTCTCTGCCAGTCTTGGCTCTGAAGCTGATATAACAGTGGTAGAACTCATCTGAGAAGGAAACAGGTTTTGAAGCTGTGCAGCCAAAGCTTCTTGTGCTTTGGTCTTCTGGTGGAGTGCTAAGAGGTTGGAAGTGCTGGTGTTTTGGTGCCTGTGACTCTTCAGCAGCCCACTTTTCCTAATACTTGATCCAAAGTGTCCTGGGGAATAGTGATTTCAAGGGAGCTGGGTGGACAGTGGTAGTCCTTCTCAATTAAAAAGTCTTTCAAGGTTTGCTTTATTCTGGTTGAGAAAAGTCCCAGCACTTTTAAATAACAGAAGCTTTCTCCTCTGGATACAACATTCCTTTACAGTGAGCAAACAGGATGTGGTTAGGTTGGAGGGAAAGCACTAACCCCCTGCCTACCCCCCTTGCAGCCCCCCAAAAGGGGGTGAGGTTGAAATAACTCAAACTTCAGTAAATATTTAATCCTTGTTCTTGTACACTCCTCATACTTCAGTCGCATCAAGCAAGAACTTGTGACTTTTTCAGGTCATTATCTTATCTGTATTGGGGTATTTAGTTCTGTCTCCATATAGGGTGTCCTATCCATGGGTTTAAGCTTGAAATTAATAATTTTCTAAACTGCCCTATTATTTGGTAGAGCTGTGTGAGGCACAGTTGTTCGCCAGATCTGATGGATGACTCTCTGCTCTCACACCAATGACTGTTAGAGTCACAGAAATTACATCAGTTCTTTATCTGTATAATAGTGAAAAATTGGGTTTCAGCTGCCTTCTGCCAAGTCTGCTCTACAGTCATCTCCCCGCAGCCACTCTGCTTACTGTCCTTGAAAATAAGACGTGAAGGAAAAAGCCATGTCAAGTTTGTTCTCTGACAAATTCGGTGGATGCAGTTGGGCAGGAAGTATCGAAGGTACTGCAGATATGCTGACATGAAAATACAGTGGTATCAGCTTTGTTTAGTCAGTGGACTAAGTTTCTGATCTTCAGTTAACTACTGGATAATTAAGTGCTCTTAAGAGATAAATGTCCTTCCTGTTAATTTAGTTTGCAAAGCTACAAATATTAGCGGTCCTTGAACTTTTTGCATCGCTTTGAAAATTAAGGTTTTCTAACACAATTCCAAACTAGATTTGGAATTTTTACCTACGTTTGCCAAATGGGATGTAATATGCTGTTTTAATTGTCACACTTAGGCCTGTGGAAAACAGCTAGATGTGATGTGTAAAAATTGTTATTTTACTGACTTCTTCCCTAATGAGCTTTCAGAAGTAGAGATTAAACTTTGAGACTTTAATATAATTTGGGATATGGCAGAAGTCTGAACAGAAAAGACAATAAAAGATCTAAAACATATGGTGTTATACCAGAGTAGAAGCAGGTGAAAGCAGTTAAAAATGAAGCAATTCCTTAAGCTTTAAGAATAGTTTGTATTAAAGACAGGCAGTTACAGACAATAAAAATTGGCCACCAATATATTGGTACATATGTGATTTTTCTGGATATGGAGGAGTTCATAAATCACAGAACACAACAGTAAATGTATTTGGACTTGAATTCTTAAGAGATACTTGAGGTCTAAAATAAATGTATGGAATAAAGATTCTTTCAGCTTTTCCTAACAGTTACCATCTGACTGAACCAAGACTCTTGTGGTGATTTACTGCATGTTCATCAGACACTGAAGTTACTGTGTAAAACAGATAAAGATTAGCTGAGGATATAAAATTAAACGAGATCTTGATGGCTAAGTACTCGGCTAAGGTCAGCTGAAAAAGGTGGGACAATGAAGAGAAGTTCTTAATGGTTCGAGTAGAATAATTAAGACACTTTATTTATGAGTCGTAAGAAGGGTGGTCCTAATGCTTAAAACACTGAAATTAGGCTAATTCCAAATTTTTAGCTTTGAAACATTCCTCTAGTTTTCTGGAATCGATAGCTGTGGGCAACATAAGCAATCTTTAAAAGATTTTTTTTTTCTGCAGTCAGTTTTCTGATTTTTAAATAAATCAGTATTAGTGAGCAGTATTGGTCGGAGACACTGTAGTAGCAAACCTCCTGCCCATGCTGTCTTATCAAAACCAGTGGCTTAGTCAGTAAGAGATGGGTTAAAACCCTTTCTTTTATGAAGAAATAACTAATACATTTTTATAAGGAAATAAATCAGCAAACCTGATTGATCCAAACTGTAGGCATCTCACCATAAACTGTAAATATGAAAAAGAAAAATCCCTGCAAGAGGCTTTACCATCTTCCCTGAAATTTCTCAGACCAACTTTTGGCAGCACATAAAGCATAGTCTCCTTCGTTATGCCCTGAATCATAGACAATAAGGCGAAAATTAACACTGGAAAGTAATTTAGACAGTCTTTGTACCCCAAGGAGGGATGAAGCTTATTTAGATGGAAGTGTTACCATAGCTGAGATACGGGGTGGTTTGAACTTGCCTTAGAGGTGATATGTTAGACTTCTTGTGCCTGTAGCTTTATGATTATAAGATCTGCTTGTGTCTGGATTAACAGGTGGTTTCAGCAACATGGAGTGATGGCTGGTGTTCTCTTGTGGCACGCTGCAGCTTTTGGATTGCTGCAGAGAGGTTGCAGAGCCCATATAAATGTCTTTAGGCTGCTGGACTGGTGCAGCTGGCAAAGGGCGGTCATTGAAGCTCCTCTCTGCTCATCCTCTGCTGCCCCCAGACCACAAATGGTTTTAGACATATTCAAGAATATATCTTGAACTGAAAATTGAAATGTGCCTCGGTTTAACATTGGTATTTCTGCTTAGCTGTTTGCATTGTAATGATTCAGCTGGAGTGGAAATGATGGCAACCAGCCACCATTAGTTTTCCATATTGACTGGAAATGCATCTACTGCATTTCGGTTTTTGTTATAGAAAGACTTTTAAACTGGGGTTGACAACTGTGTCTACATTCTTTGCAACCTTAAAGATGTGATTTACTTTAGGAAGATTATGCTTTTCATTTCGGTTTGAGGAATAGCTGCGTTCTTGTTATGCCTAAGATGTGTGCTACTTGGCTAAATAAATTGTTAGAAAAATATCTCATGGAAGAGTGCCTCCAATGTAACATCTTCCTAAGAGTCCTGTTGATGGTGTGGTTGGGTACCTGTAAGCTAGATACCCATGAGAGTGGTATTTCTTATGCAAGTGTTCAAACTGACTGTTTTAAAACTTAACATTTGTGAAGTGTTGCAAGATCCTTGAAGAACTCAAAATTTAATTCCACTGTTGATGGTAGGGTGCTGGTTCTGTAGTTTTAGCTTGGAGAAAAGGTAGACTTTCAGCCCTTTCAGGTTTTTTTATTTAAAAGGCTGACTTGGGATTACTTTTCCCCATCAGAGTTTCCATGAACAAAGCAGGTAACCTTGCGCCTCACTTTTTCCTTTTCACAAGTCTTTTGGGAAGGTTTAATAAGGCCGAGTACTCTAGAAACTTTCACATAGAGTCTACAGTGTAAAGTAACACCGATGTTGACACTTCACTGAGCCACTCCTTTTAGCTGGAATTTCTTCCTTTTCCTCCCCTGTTTGCCTGGGCGGTTTACAAGGAAATTAGAGATTCTTCCTCTTAGGCTTGCACTAATCTGTTTTCTGATACTTGAGTGCACACTTTGGTTTGTCGGTCTCACTTGAGTTTCATACAAATAGATATATTTGGTTACGTAGATCAGCAGTACTGATCTAAGCCTCTACCTGCTCATACTTGTTTGCTTACCCATTGCCTATCAGCAAAACCTCCTTATGTGTAAATAGACTGAAACTAGGTTGCCCCAGGTACTTCAAAAACCCAACAGTTCTTTGTTCTTAGAACTGCTTGGTGGTTAGTGGCACCCAGTTGTGTTAAACACCAGATTTCAGTGCTAAGAATAGTATCTGATTTGAATATTAGGTGCCTTCGATGGAAGAGGGGAGTTTCTTGACTAGCTGTTAATAATTTGCTCCTTTCCACCTTCCATGACGGTTTTTCTTGGTCCAGGTTTAAGCTGAAGACTTTTTTATCCAGCAGCTGATGTCCACTTAGGAAGTGTGGAAGTAATTAGTAGGGGATAGGTTGAAATAAAGTAGTTGATGTTGACTGGTTAGAATTAAGATTGCAGATAGAGAGGAAATGCTTATTCTTGGGAACTCCCCAAGCAGGAGAGATGGGAGAGTGGTAAGGTGGAAGCAGATGAGTTGCCACCTCTATTCTAATTATTCAGAGATGATTAAAAATGCCTACTTCTTTTTATATATATACTGTCTCCCATGAGAAGTGGCAATTAAAGGCTCTTCTGAGACTGGGAAAACTTGGGTCTCAAACATATTGATGTCAGGAGAAACCATGTGTGTGTGCTTTGGGGCTCTAAGCATGATACTGTTCTAGTTCACTATGGGAGAAACTGGTCTGTCACTGTGGTATTGCAAGTAGAAGAATACAACTTCTGTCCAAAGCAACATGCCGTGAAAGGGGAGATAAGCTATGTGTCTAAAAATGTAATGCATGTGTATGTGTTGCAGTTTATTCTGGATTTGCCTCTGTTCCTGCAGCGTGGTACAGCTGGGTAACTGGGTAATGCTGGTCATCAGACTCGTGTCCCAGTGAGGCCTATAAAACAGAAGACGTGACTCAAAGAACTTAATAAAAACATTGCATTTGTGACAGTCCTTCAGGATTAAATAAGCAAAACATAAAACTTCCAAAACCAACGTAAGCTTTTAAGATCGAGAATCTTCTTTGTTATCTTAGATCTTAAAGGCACATATTGACCATCTGGTTAAAATCAGTCTTGTGAGCAATTTGGATCACTCTTATGCAGTGTCTCCACCTCCTGAATTTAGAGTGGGACTTGTTTCATTTCAGCATCTTTGGCACAATTGTCATAGATTCTAAAGCTGCCTTTCCACATGTCTGCCAGTTTGTTGTTCCCTTTATTAGTCCTTGTGCTCTTCCCCAGCACAGGCTGTTATCATTGCTGACACATCAGATGTCCCTAAGTGAAGCAAGAATAGCCTTGAGTACAGTGGAAACGTGAGGTGCAGAAATAACTCCAAATGGAGTTAACCTGTTGTAAGTTACTAAATGTTGTGGATTTCTTTCCCTACATCAACTTAATGTTCTCTGAACTAAGGTCACAGAATCATAGAACGGTTTGGGTTGGAAGGGACCTTTAGAGGTCACCCAGTCCAACCCCCCTGCAGTGAGCAGGGACAGCTTCAGCTCCATCAGGTCGCTCAGAGCCCCGTCCAACCTCACCTGGGATGTGTCCAGGGATGGGGCATCGACCACCTCTCTGGGCAACCTGGGCCAGTGTCTCACCACCTTCAGTGTAAAAAATCTCTTCCTTATATCCAGTCTGAATCTCCCCTCCTTTAGTTTAAAACCATCACCCCTTGTCCTGTCACAGCAGGCCTTGCTAAAGAGGCTGCCCCCACCCTTCCTACAGCCCCCTTTAAGCCCTGGCAGGCCGCAATAAGGTCTCCCCGCAGCCTTCTCTTCCCCAGGCTGAACACCCCCAGCTCTCCCAGCCTGGCCTCACAGCAGAGGTGCTCCAGCCCTCCATCATCTCTGTGCCCTCCTCTGGCCCCGCTCCAGCAGGTCCGTGCCTGCCCCGTGCTGAGGAGCCCAGAGCTGGACGCGGCGCTGCAGGGGGGTCTCACCCGAGCGGGGCAGAGGGGCAGAGCCCCCTCCCTCGCCCTGCTGCCCACGCTGCTGGGGATGCAGCCCAGGGCACGGCTGGCTGTCTGGGCTGCCAGCGCACATTGCCGGCTCATGCCCAGCTTTTCACCCCCCAGCACCCCCGAGCCCTTCTCCGCAGGGCTGCTCTCCATCCCTCCATCCCCCAGCCTGTATGGACACCGGGGGTTGCCCTGACCCAGGTGCGGGATCTTGCACTTGGTGTTGTTGAACCTCAGGAGGTTCTCACATCTGCTTTGTGAGTCACCGTTAAAATTATTACTTCTCTTTGCCAGCCAACAGTGTGTTCTTTATATACAGGAATGGAATATCTACTGTAAACTCTGGGTGTATTAGGGCCGTGTTTTAAGAAGTCTACAGGCTATTGAAAAGTAATATTCCATAGTCATAATATCAATGTAGTTTTACAAGTGCAGTCTTTGAACCTCACAGAGTATGTAGCTTGTTGTTGTTCTTTGCACTAAACATATCACACTTATTCCTTTGCAGTTGCCATCTTAGAGTAAGTATCTGAGTTATGCTTTAATGGATGTCAGTGATTTTTTTTTTTTCCCCCCAAACATATCAGCAAGAATGGAAACAAGGAAGGTACGTGTTGGAGTAGAATGGGCAGGCAGATGTCATTTTGCATTTTATTGAGTGCTTCGTGATTATAAAAGTACTAAAATAGTAGTTTTCAAATGTATTTTTTGAGCAAGTATAACTAAAACCTTACACGGCAGACTTAAATTTTTGCAGCATGCCAAAGCGAGAGATTTAGCTTACAGTCGTGCTTTTCTAAGGAGCAGGCAAGAAGAATTTCACATAGGGAGCCAGCAGTTAAAGTTGCATTCAATTATGCTCAATGAAGCACTACATAAAATGTCGTGGTTCCTCTTCCTTAAGTTTATTACTTGTGACCAGGCTTAATTGGCAAGCGAGATAACACACAGAGACATAAAAGTTGGTAATATTTTTCTCTGAGTCATAAATGTGCATATAGAAAGACTTCCACTGACGTTTCTCAAGACATTCATGTAAATGATTATGTTATGAAAGCTGACACGAGGATGTATGTAGTTTAGAGTCTTTCAAGATTAATTAGTGGAAGTTAGAGGACAGAAATGTGAATATTAGTAAAAAAGCAGGGCCAGCGTGATAAACAGAAAAGCTTAATCTTTAACACATAAAAGAAACTGTGTGTGGGAGATGGTAGCGAGCGCTGTAAAACAGTTTTTATCCTCTTTTCCATACTGCATGTATCGAAGAGCTCTGTGTCTAATAATAGAATACATGGTTCCCATTACTAGTGACTTAATGAAATACTATCTTCTAGTGAAACGTGCCTTGTGTTCCTAATGGTGCTTTTATTATCAAATTTGAGTAACTTTTATACTATTAATTGTAAAGCTATCCTTTAAATCTAAATCCTGCTCTACTTGGGTAGTGTGATTGTAGATATTGGAATGAATTTCTTTTGATTTGTTTTTTTACACTTAGGATAATGCGTTGTGGAATTCTTGTAGCATGCGTTCACTTTGAAAGGCTTTATTTTCTTGCATGGGGAGCTAGTTGGATTTATAGATCTATTAAGCAAGGTGAGCTAGATATATACTATTCACAGTGATTTTTATATTCCTCAACTTGAGGTGACCTGGTGAGTTTGAAAGTAGCATAAAACTTGAAGCTGACATCTTAATATTTGATCTGCTGTGATCATGACCTGTTAACCTTTGGCTTTAATGGCGCTATATAATTCTCCTTAAAAGTTGCAAATGTACTCTACTGTGAGGCTGATTGATGATAAAATACACTTTGCGTAATCGCCCCTCTAGAATGTGTGTTGTTTCTAGTAGATATTGATCTCCTGTATTTGTTATCTTATATTTGAGGGAGACTTGGGTTTCTGATGTAATGTGGGTTTTGTGTAGATAATATGCTCAGCATCTTGATTAGGAGCTACAGAACATACGGTTCTTGAAAAGGCAAAAGCTCGTTTCGTGGTGTAGTTCTCATAAAGATACATTTTTAGATTGTACTAAGATTACCGTATTGACCATTATGACCTCCTAACCTCTGGTGGTGAGGAGGAGTCAAAAGCCAATCTGAAGAAATGCAGTGTACGAATATTAAAACTGTTTAGGAGAACTGCTACACTTATGCGTATGTTCGAGGAATCTTTGCTTATATATACTCTTTAATGCAGGCTGTCAAACAGTTTCAATACTTCGGGGACTAAAGCTTTGGTTCTCTGACCTCACGCAGCAGTTAAGGCAGAAATAAGCTGTGCTATTTTCTTATTTGCTACAACTAGGTATTTAAAATTGTGAAAAATGCTTTATTTATTAAATAGGAGAAATAAATATTAGGAATATAATGCTTGCAAAGGCTCTGGTGACCTGTGATGCTGTAACGGACTTGAGCTTTCTGTGAGTGTGAAGCTCGTTGAAAGGAAAGCAATTACTAGTGTTCTCTAAGTCTTTTTCGGGTGTGTTGGTCAATGAGCCTGCAAATGTCTTCTGTGTGTGAAGAGATTTGTGCTCTTTCATTCACAAAATAACAATCAAAACAACACCTTTCTTAAAAGATAATTGCTATTTGGAAATGAGCTAACCGAATGTGAAGGGCTGGATACAAAGGGTTAGGGTAGGATCTGGTATTATGCTGCGTGCTGCTTAAAGCATGCTTCACTTAGTGAGAGGAATGTTGCAGCACTGGGAGAGTAGTAAAGCATCTTTTAAAAACCTAAAATACTTTAGAAAATGTAATTCGTTAGCTGAATTTTGACATCAGTTTTTAAAAGGCTGATTGGCTGGAGTTGCAGAGGGTTCCTAAGGTCATCCTGTGGAGGGGGTTCCTGGGAGAAGTCTGCAAGGGAAGCTTTTTAAATCTTTACATTCTCAGGAAAGGAGTCTGTGGCTTTTTAAAGTTTACTTAAACATCTGAATAATTTCACCTTAAATGTTTTTCTTTTTTTCTTTCCCATCAGATTTCCTTTATATCCAAAAGGAGGGGAGAAGCTTCAGTTTGAATATGGAGTGTATCTTCTCAACAAAAATATAGCACAGGTTGGTACACAGAAATATTTTTTTATAAGTATCTACGATCTGCTTAGTGTCAGTACGGCATGAGTGTGCATCTACTGTCTTGTGATGCTATTCTCTATGGCGAACATCTGTGAACTAGTGGAGGCATTCTTCAAATAGTCTTCGCTTACCTTGCTGCTTCTTGCTCAAGACTTTCTCTTGTGCTTGGAGAAGGGCTTGCCAGCTAACAATGAATCTTCTCCTTTTCCGTTCAGTACTAGGAGTCTGTACATACTGCTTTGAAAATCGTTTTCTGGGTTGTTTTGTATTCTGTCATACCTGAAGATCCATTTGTGTCATTCTCATTTCTGCTTTGATTTTGCTGTTTTATTACTTTAATTAGTATTCTACTCCTATACTTATGATAAGAAAACCTTTATTTCTTTTATATCTTTCTATTTTAAAAAAAAAGTCCTCTAATCATCCTTACTTCTTTGCTCTTAAGGTATTTTTAAAAATCATCCTTTACTTTGGCAAGCGCGTCAGAGTTCACAAGCTTACAAACGTGTTTGAGATGATACTAAGACTTGCTGCTAACCCATTTGGTATGGGAATTTAGAAAATGTTCAAAAAGCTGGTCTGAAATGAACCCGGGAAGGCCATTTAGACTGTTGCCTTGTCCTAGGGCAGGGTCAGGTGCTCTTATGCCATCCCTGGTAGGTGTTTGTATCACTTCCCCTGAAAGAAGGCCTGTGATCTAAGTAGTCTCTTCCAGTGATTGGCTGTCCTGGCCATTAAAGTCTTTTCTGACATCTAATCCAAATCTGTCTTGCTACTGTTTAACCACATAGTCACTTACTATAACAATCTGTTCATTTAATTCTCTTCCTCTTTGCAAAATTTTATCCATTGAAAGACAACTTCTTCTTTCTGAAACCTTCTCTCATGGGTCACGTCATAGAAAAGAATAATGGAATCATTTAGGTTGGAAAAGACCTTTAAGGTCCAACCATTAACTTAACACTGTCAAGTCCACCACTAAACCATGCCCTGAAGTGCCACGTCTACACGTGCTTTGAACCCCTCCAGGGATGGTGACTCTCCCACCGCTCTGAGCAGCCTCTTCCAATGCCTGACCACTCTGTCAGGGAAGACATTTCCCCTCATACCCAACCTAAACCTCCCCTGACGCAGCTTGAGGCCATCTCCTCTCGTCCCATCACCAGTGACTTGGGAGAAGAGACCGACCCCCC
>VZTV01000361.1:0-21285 GCA_013400875.1 Anhinga rufa | reverse complement strand
ATCAAAGCCTAAAATGTTTATGTTGGCGGCCCCTACTAAGACACGGATTCTAATGGGGCAATTCTCTCCAGGGAGTCTGAGAGAAATGATGGCATGAAACATGCTTTCTGCATTCCTTTGATCCCAGATACTCTGACCTTAGGTCGACCTGTCTTAACCCCTAACAACGTCGTGGTTTCCGTAGTTATCACTGACATCCACGCCCCAGTGTCTATTAGAAACTCTATACATGTCTTCCGGGGCCCTTTGAGGAGGATTATAGTAGGTGATGGAGTCAAGAGCCATTGTATATGCAGTACCCAGGCAGGAGGTCAGCTTGCTAATTTCCTCCCCAGGACACCACGTTTTTTGGCCTCGATTCATCAAAACTAATAAGGTTTGTCTCGGTGTCAAGCGGTTGAGCAGGAGCCGATAGGACAGCTTGGGGCATCCCCTCAGTGTCTCCTGTCATCTTATCTGTGCCTACCAGCTGCACCAGCCTCGGTAAATCAGGGGGGGATGTGTGGAGTAAGATCTGTCTCAGAATGCCTAGTTCAAGTGCTTTGTGCCAGAGTTTATTCTGTTCTTGGTCAAATTTCATGTTTGCCCCCGTTTGATTAGGTATTAGGCTTTCAAGTGGCCTCAGCTGCGATTTTGGGTTATGATGCTGCATGAATCTGACCTTCTTCATGGGTCCGTCTACCGGCTCTCAAGGATGTCGATATCTGTCAGATCACCCCAAGCAACACACATGACTGATAACATCTTGTACCAATTCATTCCTGGTGGGAACAGGTGGCTGTCACCTATCAGGCCTAGCAAAGTCTCTTATATTTAAGGCATTCCTCGTGCGATCTTGTATTCCTGCTACATACTTTTTCAAACTGTCAGGGAGACATCAAAGTAATGGGGTGAGTTGATCGGGCTCTGTCGGGGCCAACAGCAGGGTGTCAGCGACCAATCCTCGGTTATACATTGCCTGAATACAAGCAGCCTTTTGCACAGATGACATAAGGTCTGAGAGGCCAGGGGTTCGTATAACCAGTGGATCCCTTTGGTCTTGGGGGTCCAGTCCCCCAGCCCAATAAGCGACACGGGCAGTCCAAGAGTGGTTTCCCTGACGTGGTATGGAGTTAAGGAAGACTCCTGGGCCCCAGAACCCACTAGCTTCAGCATCGCTGAGCATGATCCGATCTCCCCCTGTCAGAGATACTCTCCAAACATATTCTGTTTCTGATTCTTGGGGCTGCCTAGAATATTTTTCCTGTAGTTTAGCTAATTCGGCAGGGAATCGGGGAATAGTTCTGGTCATGGAAGTTACGGCTCCCAGTTGATCCTCCCCTCCAGTCTCTGCCACTACCTCCGTTTTGACAATGGGTCAGAGGGAAGCCTCAGGGGATTCACCTTTCTCCTCGTCTGAGTCCCAGATATTGCCATCCCACGTTTCAGGATCGGCACAAGCAATCAATTTTTGTATTTTTGCTGTATTATGTGTGAGTGGGACCTGTGACATTAACAAGTTTATTTTTTCCTACAGGCATTTTTCTTGGTCCTCTGCCTCTGCTAAGGCGGTTTTATATTCTTCTTTTTCCTTTCTTAATACTTCCAATTCTCACTGCAGGGCATTGTTTGTAGCTTCTAACCCTTTTGCATATCTCATATGCTTCCTGCTGATAGTCCTTATACTTCTGCTTTTCCTTTCTAAGCTCTTCAGTTACATGACATAATTTTGCTTTCTCTAGCTCAATGTTTACATCTTTATGAATTGATTCAAAATTGGGGCTGGGGTTTTGGCATTGTTCCCCTTGTGCACACGTTAAACAGGTACCTAAGACTGAGCATATTACTCCTTCACCTTTTCCTTTCCTTTGTTTTTGTTCTTTGTGCAGCTGCTCTATCCTTTGGACAACTTTGTCCTCATTTTTTCAATTCGACTTTGCCCATTCTAATCCCTGTATGGAAGGCTTGCATTTAAACTTCTGCAAAAAGTTGTTCAAGGACATGGCTTCCAGGCGTTATCCGTTCGCCTTACTTTGCTGCCCAAATGTCCAGCAGTAAGTCTGGCAAAGCGTGAACCCCCTTGCATTCCAGCTAATCCTCAAATATTAGAGGGGCTGGGGGTGGCTAGGCTCACACCCTGATTATTTCCAATTGCAAGATTCGAATCGCCAGTGGTAAATTCACTGTTTACTACAGTTTACCATGGTGATCCTGAGTTATCTGTTTACCCTACTTCACTCTACAAATGTCAGGCAGTAAATCTGGCAAAGCATGAACCCCCTTGCTTTCCAGCTAATCCTCAAATATCAGAGGGGCNCTGTCCTTAAGCAAGTTATTTTAACCTATCTAGTAAGCCCAATACATAATAAGACAGAAATTGGTAGAGCAAGATACATGAAATTGTGGGATGGCGAATACGACCTGTTTGGTGTTACAGTAGTTTGCGGCAAGGTCAAAGGTGGTGGGGGTCTCAGATCACCTGAGAGGGAGCTCCACCGAGTTACTCCATTCTCCGATTTTATAGCTGGTGTGGTGTCCCCACATATCTTTGTACCCAGTGTCTTAATCGCCGCAACAGACCCTGCTATGACTCTTGGAGCTGAACAGGGGCTGTTTGGGTAGATGAATGAGAGGCGAGGAGGGAGGAAGGCCTCATGGTTCAGCAAAAACGTTCACACTTCTATAATTTAAAGGAGCCACACAACTAAACCCTCAACCACAAGTTGTGCTTGTGATCAGTGCTTAGTTGCGAGTGGGTGACAGCTTCTTGATTTGGTTTAAATACTTCCCCCAGGGTGTTCTGTTAGAAACTCTCTAGGCTCTTGACATAAGTTTAGGCCTAATTTTCTGGCAGCCGACAAGCAGTGTAGGGAGCGGCAGAGGCATGTTATCGGAGTCTGCACAGCTGGGGCTGGGGGCTAAGCAAGGGGCGACTCCCAAGTCTTCACCTAGTTCCGCCCCTTACCTCAGCCTCATCGTGGCGTCCCCTCTTCAGCAGACCCTGACATTGGTCCGGTCCCAGGGTTGGGATCCCACAGAAGGCAAAGGCTGTTTTACTGTCCCAGTTTGCTGCCTTGGGCAACTGCCTGCTTTGGCTGTTCCATGTGAGAACCACCTAAAAGAAAGCACTGATCAAAAGTTTCCTGAATAAATATCCAGGCAATTTTTTTATCATTTTTTTATTTTCTAAAACATTTTTCACCTCAAATAAAAAAGCCCAAGAAGATCAATACTGACTAAGATCTGATATGTTTGACTTGTATGCTCTTTCTTAACAGCTTTCACTTTCTGAAACGTGTTAGCCTATTTGTGGGGAAGAGCAGCTCCTTCTTCTGATGGTATTCTTTGTACTAGCTAAAAAGATACCTCAGCCAAAAGATGCTGAGGAGTAGATCTAGTAGATTCTCTGTGAGTGGAAAGAATATTTTTATAGTTCCATTTTACAAATTAAGATATTTCTTAACTTTTCTAAACTTTTTGTGTAAATGGAAAATGGAAAAAAAAGCCAGAATGCCAGTAAGGATACAATAAAAAAAATCTGGTAGCATAAGGATGAGCTAAGACCTACTCTCATTTGTACTCCAGTGTTCACCTTTGGACAACACAAAGGAGAATCAGAAACAGAGCCTGAGAATGCCTCTGTGAGTAATTTAAACTCATGTTTAAATCTCCCTTGTCTGTGGCAGACCGTTTTACCTCTGGCAAGTAGTTTCTTGTGTCCTAATTCCTAACTATTTATGGTTTACATTTATTATCTCCAGCCCTCTGTAATGATGTTTATTTCAGAATGAGCGTGGGGTTTATATGGCTGCATTTGATTTGTCCAGTGCTTGAAAGCAAAGAGACTAACTTAAGATCAGTGAAAATATTTCCTTGGATTGTGAAAGGGAAACAATAAAACTTCACTTCTTACATGTTAGGAAGACTCCCTTGGTCATTTTACTTTAAAAGGTTTTCATTTAGCAAATGGAGTTTGACAAGAATCAAATCCTCAGCATAATGTAGCACTTCTCTCTCTTGAATATTTGTTTCCATTAAATGACTGACTCTCATTTTTTTCCATTTTTTGGTGGGCAACAGTAGGGCAACATCAATCTTTTACATTTCTGATAAGGGAATCAGATTATTTTTTATTATTACCCCAAGATATTGGTTGTACAAAGGACCTTAGGGTAAGTTTTACTAGCGGATAAAATTAGTAAGTACAAATAAACTGCAGGGCTGAAAGGCAGAAAACGGTAGAGGTGATGAATGAAGAAAACTAATGTTACATGAGATAATTTAGAGCTAACAATATTAAAAATTCATCTTGCTGAAATATAGATTTTTTAAAATATTCAGCATGAATTAATGTGAATCTATATGTGATAGTTGGCTAAAATCTCTGCTCTGTGCATTGTCACATAAACAGAGGAACATACAGTAAAGAAATATAACAACATAGGAAAACAAAAGACTTTCAGTAACACCTGAACGATTTCTTCATTCAACATGCCTAAATGTGATGTGATTTTTATGTAATATTTGCTATTTATCAACCTTTTTTGTTGATTGGGGGATCGGTTGAATATTTCCCAGTAGTTGAAAGGCTAACACTCATCAGAAGATTCATGAGTTGGAAAATACAGTCTTGTTCTTTCCTTTGCCACAGTGTTTGACAGCCAGAGTCCCTTCTATGAGAATTTAATGGAGAAACATTTCAAAGCACTTGTTTTGTTCATCAGGTTTTTCAACCTTTCTTTATGCTGACAAGTGAAGCCTTAACTCCTCTCCAGGGCTGGATTCAAAGCCCACTATAGTCACTGCAATGACTTCCATTGGCTATATCAGGCCACAGATGAGGGCCCACATGCATAGCGTTGAGCTGGGGATGCAGAAACCCTGTTGCTTCAACTGTAGCTTAGGGAACACAACTCATACAGAGACACTTTCTGCTATCCACTTAAAAAGGGCATGTACTTCCTTAGTGCCTAGGCAGCTCTCCAATCTGCTTTATCTTACAGAATAGTGAAGGAAGAAAAATGTTCTGAGCATGGGGGTGAGAAGCTGCAGAGCTGTGCCAGGGCTGTAAGTGCTCCTGGTTCTTTCCCAAAGACCCAAGCTAGGCAAGGAACGGGTTACTTGACCCCATCCCTTATTATGTCCTCCAAGTAAAACAAATACATTTCTTTACCAAACTACAGATTAACACCAAACTGTAGATTAACAATTGGGTGTCGGTCTCTCCTCCCAAGTTACTAGCGATAGGATGAGAGGAAATGGCCTCAAGCTGCATCAGGGGAGGTTTAGATTGGATACTAGGAAAAATTTCTTTACTGAAAGAGTGATCAGGCACTGGAACAGGCTGCCCAGAGAGGTGGTGTCACCATCCCTGGAGGTGTTCCGAAAACTTGTAGACGTGGCACTTCAGGACATGGTTTAGGAGACATGGTAGTGTTGGGTTGACAGTTGCACTTGATGATCCTAGAGGTCTTTTCCAACCTTAATGATTCCATGATTCTATGAATTCAGTAATAAGAAAAACAGTGATTCATATGACTAAAACATGAGTTGATCTTGTCCACATTCCTCACACTCCTGCTTTACATTGGTTTACTGCATTTGCTTAATAGCACTTCCTAGTACTTAAAAAATCTGCAAGGGATAAGATATATACACCTATTATTATGCTAAAGAGGCAAAACAGCATAGTAGCAAAAAAGTGTAAGAGATTCTGTTATTTGTCTTTTTGAAAACAAGTCTAATGCAATGCAATGTGTGAACTGCCTTTTAGAACAGCCAGAGTCTCCTGCTCTAGTAATTCTCCTTTGTGAGGAACTGGATTTAAGACACAGTTTTTAAGCAAGAGCTGCTGTCAGAAAGAGCTGTTCTTCAGTTAGATTAACATGGAAACATGTCCAGTTATTCCTACCGTAAAACAGTCTTTTCTGTCATGTGCATCCTTTGAACCAGTTAAACTTTAATCCCAACAACACAGGAACTAAAATTAAATATATTTTTCCATTTTAGTTTTTGTTCTTAAAGGGAAAAATACAGAAAATATTTTAAATGCATTGTACTCCTACAAATATCAATCTACAGATTCTTTAAAATTTTTAGAAAATTATAAAAAGTTACACCTATATATGCTCTTAATTTTGTCTAATATGTATGTTTTAAGCATAAGTTCTCAGTCTGCAAATCTTCCAATTACTCAGAACGGGGGTATGGAGTCTATGCTGGTGACAGAATGTTCCTTCAGTAAAGACTCTAAAGGTTAGATAAAACAGCCCAAACACCTGGGATATTACCTTTCTTCTACACTGCAGATTTGTTTTCATATAACTCTTATAAATATATTTTAACTCATTGAGATTTTTTTCTCCTGTTGCATCTTGATTTTGTCACTCTACTCACTCCCAGTATCTCAAATCTCAATAAAATGAGAGGAAGTGTAATGCTATTCGATTTAATTAATACCTACAGATTTCATAGTCTTCTCATTTAAGGAGGATTGGCTGAGTCTAATTTAAAGCCATGGCCCGCCCTGTCTGTCAGGTGGATCATGATGGGAGGGTTGGGAGAGCACTTCCTGCAGGGTCTGGGCAGATGGCTGTAATGGTTTCCTCATTCTGTAGCAGTTTATGGAAGCTCAGAGTCAGAGAAGCAGCTGTTGTGAACATTAATTTCTGGTAGGGTGTTTTCTTATATTTGTTTTTACTTTAGTAGTTTAGTGCTGCAACACGTGGCAAAGCACAGTCCTTATGTCCAAGTGGATTCTGAATTTTATACCTATATTTAATTCTGAAAAGTCTAGAAAGTTATACTGTTTCTTGTGTTGGTTTGGGGTTTTTTTTTTTAAGATACTGAAAATGTCTTTTTAACATAAGCACATTAACTGTGCTATTAACATCCAGAAATCACAGTTTGAGAAATGCCCTTTATCAGGACATGCTCAAGACCAATAGATAGGTCTCCTAGGAAAGATGCATACTTCAGCAAAGTGACTATATGTTCCAGGTGGGGAAGTGAGGAGACAAGAAAGGGAGGGGTTTTAAACCAAATAAATACAGTAAATTAGACGTGGTCTGGAGTATGCTATTGCAAGAATTAAAGTGTGCATATGGTTTCTTTAAAGTCTAAGTTATTGTTATCATTATGTCACTTAATGCCTCTTAATATTTAAAATGTATTTGTTCTAAGCAAGTGTTTTAAGGCTTCATATGTTGCTGCTTCATGGACGCTTTATAGATTTGGTATATGGACTGTAATGGTACAGGAGCAATACGTATGTCAGTGGAGTGCAGAGAACTATTATGAATTAAAACTGCATTAGAAATTCAAAACTTTAAAGGTCAGTATCTGCTGCTTGATAAAACACAAAACAGCAAAACAATGATTAAACTGATGATTGATCACACATAACTTTCAAAAATCTAATTTCTGAAGGCAGAAAAAACACTGAACACATCATCAATGGCGTTACTTTCTATGGCGGCTGTGGTATTGATTTCTAGCTATCGAAGTGGTGGAAGCTGAACCAAAGAATCTGTTACCATTATTCTTCCCACACTTCTATATCGTAGTTAGCCTGCCAGCTCCAGGGTATGCTCCAAAGTTGCATATTTTAATATACCTTCTTCAATTGTCAAGATGTACAAATAGCTCTATTTTATAATACTCATTATCATTTTCTTTAATTGTGAGACATTTAATCAGCAGACATCTCCATCTCATCTCTTTTTTTTTTTTTCCCCATCTCACTGAAGTTATAAACTAACATTTGGGTGAAATTTAAAGAGGTGTAACAGAGAATATTCCAATTTTTTTTGGTTTTTTCCTTAACAACAAAGTTACTTTAAGTAAAGCAAAGGCATCCTTAACAAAAGATCCTTTGCGTTTTTATTTAGGCAAGTGCTGGGGGTACCTATGTTTGGAATTAAATCCTTAAGGATACTCTGCTGGATAAACTTGCTTCTCCAAAGAAATGTGTTAAGACCTCTCGTGTATGTTAGAGACAGCATTCCTTTCACTAGTTTTGATTAATATGCCATTGTATCCCGTTAAGACTAATGAACTGTGAAGGATATGTGGACACTGTCTCTTTATTTCGAAGACAGAGTGTGAAGAATTTAAATAAACATAACATTTAGATGGTCTATTTTGTCAGGATCTGATTGACTGCTTCTGCCTTTATAAAGCCTGTGGGTTTGTTGTTTGTTTGCTTGTTTTATAGATGGTTTTGGAGCTTACAATGTTTAGGCAGTAGTTATGTTGGCCAAGAGCAACTACGAACTATTGTTTCAACAAGCAATGAAAACTTATGCTAGATGAGCTGATTATGTTTGTATTGGCTACCAGGTAATGGTATGAGATTTTAGAGGTGCTTTGAAAAGATAAATTTATTGTAATATGATGTCTCTGAGAATTGCTATAAAATATGACTAAAACAGAAGAGTAAAAGGAAAAAAACTCTAAAGTTGGAAATAAAGAAAAAAGATCTGGATGTAGCTGTAGCTTTTCTATTACATTACAATCATAAAGAAAAATTTAATGGCTATCAATGAATTGTAGGTCTGATGCTATTTCTAAGTTTATTTTTCATCTGTAAATTTTGGCTTAGGTATTTTTTTGCCCTTGAAATCATCCACAGTAATTACAGTCAAAACTACCACTGTCAACCACAGAGAATTAAATTCACTCAATGGCTAGGGAATGCTTCTAACAATTGTTTCTAAAGCCTGTAAGTGACAGAATATTTTATCCCTACTGATTTTAAAGTAGTGCAAATACTAATGTGCTATTGGTTAGAAACAACTAACAAGAATTAATTTTTAACTGATACATATTTATTTTTTTTAAAATCTCCTTTCTGTTGCTTTCTCATTTGCTATACTACCTTAATCTCTGTGTAGACCTACTTTACATTCTGAAGTATGTAAACTATACAAGACTGAAGTATGACTAGGAGCCTGGAGACCAGAATGATGTTTCTCTCTATGATCAGTTGTATAAAATTGGCCAATAAGCAAAAATTGCTAATTTCTGTAATAATTACTCATTGCTCTACATGAGCTGACCAGGCACAGTAAGTTTAGTTTTCACTAGAAAAGCTTTGGTATTTGAAAAAGCAACACATCCATCTATGGTACTAGATACTACCTTTTATTGCAGCTTTGGCAGAAAGATTACCAACTTGGTGGTTCAGGATTCGGAGTTACTCATCTGCTCTGAGCTGGTGGCTGTGGGTCTCACACAGGTGTATGTTAACTATTACAGTATGGGAAGACCAGGCCAAATGCTTTCTTCCCCAAAAGCTGCATCACAAAATTTTGGTCCATAGATGTATTTAATCCAGCTCTTCCCCAAAGCTGTAGAACAGACTTCTGGAAAAGTCTAATCCCTACCAGTTCTGGAAGATTCAGTCATACCTGAGTGAGGCCAAGTATCACAAACAGCAGAAGGGGAGAGAGCCCCCTGAAACCAGGCAGAAAGCTTTTCTTTCTTTGTCAGAGCTTCAATCTCCAGCAATAAATTCAATATAGCTAAAATAATTTTATATTTATCAGTGTCTTTTAAATTCTTATGTTTTAGCTGCATATGATGATCATCAACCAGAAATCACAAAGCACAGAAATCACAGCCAGGAGAGAGGTTTACACAAGAACGATAGCCAACACCATAACCGAAGGCCTTCAGATTAAAAATTAAATATATTTGTAAATCCCCTTTCCCAACAAGCAGAAACATATAACCATGGACTCAGTGGCATACATTTTGAAAGTCTAAGGAAACATATGGGATTTGTCCTGAATTATCTTATACATTTAACAGTGAACTCCAAGGTTAGCTCTCTATGGTGGTGTCAAGTTCCTCAGAGCAGATACTTTTTTCTGGTCAAAAAGCTGAAAGAAGGAGCCCATCTGTTTGAAAGCTGGGCTTTTTCAAGCTTTAAATAGCATGGGACTTCTTTCCCTAGGATATTCTGACAGACCTAATTTTTTTTATTTAAATTTTTGCTAACTTTGTGAAAATCCTGATGTTAAAGAGATCATAGTTGTCAAATTAGAAATATGTTTGCTTTGCACAGTTATAGGCAAGTTTGCCAGAACAGGTTTAAACCTGCCTTTTTTCCCTCAGGCTGGTGGAACCCCTGTACCAGTTTTTTGCTGTCATCCACAATGTATTTAGCAAAATAGCCTATATGTCACTTAGTCATATGTATGAGCAGTACCTGATGGTTCAGAGGTAGGTAGAACCCGGGGAATTATTGCACTCAACGCAAACCTGCCACACTCAAATTTTCACTTGGTTGTTCTATGCTAATATAGCATTAATTGTCACATAAAGCCATCAGTGAAAGTTTGGCTCTTAGAAAAACAAGTGCAAAATTCTTGCTAGCTTCAGCAGAGCTGGGCTTTCAGGCAAAGCAACTAGAAGTCCAATCCAGTGGCGATGCTGATGCCCTTGGGGACTGCACGGGACAAGTATGAAGAACTCCAAATGGCTCTGTCAAAAAAGCCATGCTACTTTCTCTCCTATGTCTGTCCCACAGAATGTTCTTTGTTATCATCTGTGAATCACCAAACATCCTTTGTGATGTTTATATGGTATAGTTATAAATAACTTTAACACTTACATGTTAAACAGAAGGTGATTTGCAAAATCTGCTCAGTCTGACAGCTGTTACTACAGCATAGCCAGAATAGATTATTTGAGAGTTTATTTTAATTATAGATAGGCCTACAATGAAATACTATAGTCACCTGTTTTGTACTGGAACTGCAAACCAGTGACAAATGATAGCACGAGCTATGTTGCCTTTGTAAAAGAAAGCGTGCTGAGCTTCACATAGGTAACTTGTTTTCAAGTATCAAATATTCACCTGGCTCTTTTTAGCAGGTTTGTGATCAAGTGAATCCACTTACCGAATTGGTGAGATTTCTATTCAAAATGTGTAGAATAATCAGAAAGACCCATTTAAAATATGATGAACCGAAGTCCAACCTTCACAGGGAGAAAACTGCCCATCAGTCTAGGACCAGTGACTGTACTCAAGTACTAATCCCAGGAAGCTTTTCTTTGAGGAAAACCTGCCATCACTAACAAGAATGGTTCTGAATTTGTCCTTCAAATGCTTCTTTTGTGATACAATGAATCACATCTATGGAAACAAACAATGAAATGCATCAAAACTATGTAATTCAGTACTGTAGAAATTGCCTTATGGAAATAAGGAACTGTCCACAGATTTTGTTTAATGGATTAAGCAGGTGAATTGGAAGAACTTGGCTCTCTGGTGGGCTTCCCAACATCAAGATGACAACTTCCAAAAATACTAAGTCAGAGAACCCTAATGCAAATCCTATAAAGTCCCTTACATCACCCAGATGATTCAGAATAAGAATGTTACATGATATGGATCGTAACTCTGACCGTGTATAGTGACAGTTATGAGGCTAAGTTTTGGACAGTATTTGAATTTTGATCTCTAGAAGATCCTTACTTACAGTAAATATTGGAACCTTTGTAGCAGCCAGAAGAAGTTATATTGTTCTTTCATGAATATGTAATTGTAATAATCTATCAGAATAATAGGTACTCCAGAAATAATAATGAAAGACAACTTCAGCATATGCACTGTAATATCTTTCACTCTGCAATTCCTAAAATAGGCCACTGATAGAGAATCTCTTGTTCAATTTTAGATGGTAAACCTTAATAGAAAGTGTTCCACTTATGAGGTGATATGACCTTCTAACCAAAAATTATACAATAGTAGTAGTTTCAGATGCTATTTTCAGAGTCTCTGTATTTGGACAAATGTTGTAATAAAGTAATTCCTGTAGTATAGCAAGGTTACATATATGCTCTGTATTCAAACTTCAAGGTATAGTAAGTTCATTGCAATAGCTAAACTTGCATATTAATGTTCTTATGGAAAGCCTTGTCAGTTCTGTCAGTCTCTCAACACCACTATCACTCATCAGGGCTGACTTGTTAATTGAATGTCCTCTGCTGCTTTGTAGGAATGGTCATTATAAATCACTCTGCCCAAATGTAGATACAGATGGAATCAATTAATTCCTGCTTGCCTGCTCTCAGAATGATCACAAATACAATATAGTTAAGCAATACTAATCTCTGGTAACCATCTGGAACCTTTAAGACAAACTGTATCTCCTTGCCCAGGGCAGGCAAAAATTTTGGAAGCCCTTGAGGCACAGGGCCTCTCTGAGTTGCCTACAGTTACAACCAGCTGACAGAAAAGCCAAGAACAAGAATCAGGTCTTCAGCAGAGCTTGTATTACTTAACCCTTTTATGAAGAGCTGAATGAGATTTTGTGGTGGAATGTAACCGCCAAACTTAGTTTTTGGTGAAAACAAACAATGCCATTGAAGGTAGCAGCAACTCCAGGATCAGCAGAAGAAACAAAGAGCTCACTAAAAGCCTAGGCATGATCCTGGATGGACATAAGAGGAGCAAAGAAATGTTGAAGTCCACCAGATGGATGCAAAAGCTGCTGTTTTTTAACTCTGGATTTGCTTATTGAAAGATATAGTTTAGTATTATATACTCTGATAAACCTCTGGGTTTCTTGAGATCCAAACTGGATTTTATATGGTAGGGATGGTAGCTACGATCCCACCCAAATCCTGACAGATCCAAGTCTCTCCAAATAAAAGGGATGCATGCCAATGCAAATCTGCTCAGAATCACAATTTTACTGCATTACTTTGAGGGTTCTCTGCTCATTGTAGAGAGTTGCAATTCTTTCTTTTTAAAACTATAACTGTTTGCAGTAGGGTAGCATTGGAGTGCTCGCAGTAAAAACACTGCCTTTACTACCAAACTAGCAATCAAGCCTGATCTAGAGCCTGAAGAAAAGACGCATCTCCATTGAGTCTGATGGACTTGCTTTTGAATCCATAGATAAAAGTATTCTTATGTCTTTTAAATCAATTTAAGCCTTCTCCTTAAATAAAGAAAAATCCTTATTAGTCCTAATATTGAGTAAATTTAAAACAAGTAATTGCTCCTTAAAAGGACAGGGATTTTTCAAGCACTTTGCAAGTGCTTGCAAAGTCTAGTAACTTTATAGAATTTAATACTGATATGTGAAACCACTCTTATTTTCGTATTTTTGCAGGACTAGTGTCTGAATCTTATTTTTGGTACTAGATGATTTGTTTTCACCTGAAAAGCTTAATACAGGAGACCTGGAAACTGTATTGTTCTCTTGACTATGAACTTCACCTCACAAGGAATATGTTCTGTTATAGCTCATCATTTCCCTGGAAACTTCTCTGATGCCAGTCTCTTTAAAAGCAGAAACAGGAATTTTCTGTCTCTCAGAAGAGAAAGGGCTGAGGTATGATCTGTTTTATTTCATAAATGGAAGATTGGATGAGTCTTTCTTAGCCAAAGAATTCTTGTTTAGGTCTACATTTAACACAGTACTTCAAACACATGGCTAACATGAAGTGTTTGAGTCAGGCTGTTGGAATCAAGGGAACTATGAAAGCCTTGAAATGCTGTAAATGTGCATCTGCCTCACAAAATCTGTGTCTAAAGAATTATTTTATTCTAATATTTCACTGTTTTTAGTAAAAGCATTCAAATGTATGATTCTCAAATGTATGATCAGAAAATTTCATGTACGTGTATTTCAGTGTTTCAAATACGCAGCCCTGAAGAAGGTGGAAGGCCTCTCCATATGTCTCTGAGAATTATAGGCTGAGAGAGAGGTGTAGCAAAAGCAAGTGAACCTTTATAAACCCATTTAGCTGATTTACCTCTTTTAGCTTTACGAGGTACAATTCTAGCTGCTTGGTATGCACGTTAAGACTTTTGCTAAGCAGGTTTATTGTTGGTTTATACTCTGTCAATAAATATATGAAAAAGAGCAGGATTCATTCACAAAGGGAGTGGAAACTACAGGAAGTCATATAATGGAAGTGGAATCTCCCACCTCCTTCATGCTTTATTTTCGTGTTTCATTGTAAGGGTATTGTCTTAAAAAAATATTTAAAAGGCCCAACATTTTATTTTAAAAATATTAGAAAAAGAAGCGTGTGTGTGCAGCCGGGGAAGCTTGCTGTAGTAGATAATGGCTCATGGAGTACACGGCTTCTTGACAGGAGTTGATTCATGTCTGGCCAGTTTACATTGCCAGTAGGGAAGGGGTCCAGGTCCACCTAAACCTGCTTTTAGAAATTACTGATGCACAGCCCTTATGCTGGCCATCAGCACAAGCCGGCGGTGAAAGCCATCTCAATGCCTACTTTTCTTTTTCACACAGAATTTGAGATTAATAGGAGTTTTGTACAAGTGAGGTACAGCTACTCTAACAGATTAAGAGCAGGCACTGACTGCCACCTCTGTTTACTTTGCCCTTAAATTGATTTCTTCTATGTTTAGAAGTTCAAAGAAAATTTTGCAGATACTAGCAGGTAGGAGAGAAAGTGTTTAATTTCAGGATCCGATTGGTTTTTGGGTTACTTTTTGCACTCTCACTCTACACGATGCAATTCTCTTCCAGCTTCCCTTCATGCTAAAGCATGACATCTATTAACTGGAGTGAATTAATGCAGGCATTTAAATGCAAGTGATTAATCTGGCCCTGGTCAAACCTTGTGAAATACTGAGCACTAAAACCGATAGGAAGAAAGGATGGTTAGCACTTTCAGGCCTAGTCCCTGCATCTTTTCCTAAGCAATTCCTTCCTGCTTTACACGTTAATTCAGTGATGTATTTCACTGTTAATTGATGGAAATTGTTTATTATGCAGAAAAAAAATATAAAATTGCATCTGTTATTAGATAAGTAATGGCAACTATGTTTTGTTTTGGTTTTTTTTTAAGTGCTATCATAAGACCTATCTTGGCCCAAGGCTGGGAGATTGAAAATTTACTGACATCTTTTCTGTCAGGAAACTGAGCTCAGAATTTAGAACTAGCCTTGGTATTAGGTGTTTCCAACTAATTGATAAATGAGTATCAAAATCCCTTTTCTTGGCAATCAAGCAATGTAGAGGCAATTATTGTCTTTTTATTGTCTTTTTAAAGACATAACAATAATGGACTGTTTGCTCATAATTACAGTTTCAAGGTCATCAGAATCTGAAAGGAAATCATGAACTGCCTCTGCTTTGCTGTCTCTACTGTTATAACTATTACTTAAGTTTATAATGTTCTATATGTTTATATAGGTTTATATATAAGTTATATATATAAGTTTATAATGTTCTAATGTTTCTTTCAGAAACCTCTACATCTCTTTGAAAAAAGATCTTTAAGCCCATAGGACCTTGAACTGCTTGCAAATCTAATGCAGTATTGGATTATCTCTTTTGTCTCCTTTTTGCTGATTGGAAGGAATTATTTGTCCCTGAATGCCAAGGACAGTTCTGCAAAATTGGCTGAACAAATGAACCAATAACCCCAACTTGTATGTTTATCCTCAGTATAAGAAAAGAATACAGAGAAAAATAGCTCTCTCTGTGTGTGTATACAGAGACAGGGAGAGAGGAGAAATTAGTTTTTTTCTTGAAAACTGTCTTTGACATTTTTTAATAACTAATACTCAAAGAGAAAAAGCAAAAATGATGCCTTGAAAATAAAATAAAAGCAATTTAAATGCCAAATCCTAGTCACAAAATCTTCATGCTTTGGAGTCTGGATGGCTGACCTTCAGAGAAGCCATGATGCAGTAAATAGATGTGAGGAGAGAAGGGACTGGAGCAGGTTGGAAGAGGCATGCTCGACACTGTGGTCACGTCTCTGTGATTTGTCCTGATTGCCAGCCCCAGAGGGCAGTGGAAGCCACACAATACTTTACTGTTGGTAGAGTAATCTAGCAGCACCAGCTGCTCCAGAATGGGAGATGTGCTGTCCTCAGTCTAATTAATTTGGCCCAATGTGCATGCGTGCCTTGAGAGGCTGTGTACCAGAAAGCCACAAAACTTACACACAAAATTCTTGAGATTAAAATTAACTTGGAATAATTTTAGGCTATTGTAATTATAATGTGTTGGTTGAAATCTGCTTGGACCTCCTTTCTGCTTAAGTGTGAATCCTTCATATAACCAAACTGTAACAGTAAATTAAAGAGGGCGTCTGTCTCGGCCACGGCATTAGCACACAGTCGTCCATACTGTTCACTGGTTTGCAGAGTCTCTGCAGATTAGGCGTGGGCCAGCAGCACCAACCCACATGTCTGGGCATGGCTTGGGTGACAGCACAGGCCACAGACTGCTCCCAACAAGCAGTCTGGGTGGTGCCATTCTGTCTGAGATATGAGAATAGTTAGCTGTGTGGACGTGTGCTCTGCCGTACCATTTGACCTCAAGCCAGAAAGTTATTCCCAGTTCATTCTGTTTACTAGTATAGTTGTAGGCTTAAGGGTCTTGTCTGTGCTGAAGTATCTAACTTTCTGAATTGGCAGCTTGCCTGCATTATCCTGCCTCACTTTCTCTACAGTGAAATCCTGTTTAACAGTTACTGGTTCATTCAGTATCTTTTAGAAACTTGAACCTGAATGTTTTAGCTCTCTTGGTGCAAAATTCTGCTGCATGTTGAGACTAATCATTCTGTGCCACAGGTAGGATGGTGCTCGCTTTTCCACTGGTGTACCAGGGGAGGAGAGCACAAAGAGCACCACAACATATTTGGGGCATAACTTCAAGTCTTAAAATTCTAGAGGCCAAGGGCTGAAACTTGTATTCAGTGCCCAGGAGCAACACAAGTGAAAAGAGTTTTGATCCTGAACTCATAGAAAAAAATAGGCTGCAAGTCTAAAGGCTAAAGCACAGAGAATGTCTTCCCCACGTACCAAGAAGTACCACATTAGAATTGGAATCTTCTGCAGGGCATGACAGAGGGCTGAGCTTACAGATATGGTTTTAGGGTGTCAATAAGAAGAAGGAATCCCAGAACCAGAGAAATAAAACAAAATAAGTAATATTTCTGGATTAATTCATTATGATCATGTATGAAATCTGTTTTTTAAATAAGAAGTATAGCTGGCCGATATTGTGTAAGAGCCATTAAGTGCTTTCATAAATCTGTCACAAATTGATTCTACTTAATTTAATGTTTCAATTAAATTATTTATGCTTTTATTTATCATTGCAAGAAGCAAATGAAAAATAGATTATATTTTTTTAAATCAATTAAAAAAAGCAGTCAAGTGCTTAGTTCTGAAGATTCATACTTTTATTTTGGAGGAATGGGATTTTGCTTGTTTTCATTTAATTGTCAAATTCCAGAACTATTCTAAAACTAAGGCTGTCTTCATTTCCTGCCTTAAGAGCATGGAACAAATTAACTTCTATTCTGTGTATTGATTCTTTGGTCTGAAAACAGCAGATTAATATTTCATATTATTTAGTTTATATATACTGTAATTAAGACTGATACACTGTAATCAGTCTGCTTCAAATCATCTTCTAAAGTGTCTCATAAATTAGATTGAATCATGTTTACTTTTCTTTCCTAATACTGATATGAAAAAATAATTACATTTACAAGAAAATATATCTGAATCCAATGGTCATGACACATTTAATAAAAGACAGAAAACCTATGGGCAGGAACATTTTCTTTATAATCTAATATGTTCTTGTTTCCTCCCAAAGATATGCACAAAGCAAGTGCAATGCCCAAAGGTGAGATGAAATTTAGCTTTTACCAGTAGAACCAGCTTGTGATCCAAACAAAATTACCCTTAACTTAGCTTTGTTTGAAAAGCTATAATATTCCCTCTCTATCACTGCATGTTGTTGGGTGATAACTTAATGCTGTACTTATTAGATTGAGGATGAGATTCTAACAGACCTTTTAATGCTATGTAGCAATATGTTTACAAAAGTCATTATAGTTCCTAAATATAGATGATATCAGGGTATTGCAAACACTAGAGCAGAAGAGGGCAAACCCTGTACTGATGATGCTAATCAACGTCAAATTTCAACTGTTAGGCAAGACCTGTGGCTCCCACAAGTTGTGTAGCCATCTGCCTTTGCAAACGAGCAAAACGTCATGCAGGGGTAACTACGGCGTGAGCAAAGCCTTAAGGGGTAAACGTTACAAAGCCATATACTGCTTTAGCCGGTGAAGTCACCGATAATCAGATAGGTATGGCTTATTATAGGTAACCATTTAGCAAAAGCTGCTTGTGACTTTTGAAACATTTAGCTTAAAATACTGTAATCGGACATGACGCTGGCTGAAAACTGCAGAGCGCTCACTGCATATATTTTACAAATACAACACAAACACAACAATTAATTACTTGTGAATTTTACCGTATGTCAAATATATGCACCCTACACTGGAAACATGCCTCCTTCAATTTTTCCTTTGTAGGAAATTTCTGTCACAAAACATTTTATTGAGCACTTAAACTATTGCACAAAGTTGTTTTTCACTGTAAGACAATCTCTTGAACTCCAATATATTTCTGTCACCTTTAATCTTTGTAGAACATTGTACAGACATTTCCAATTTTGTTATTAAAACCACCATTCAAATGAGTAGATTTTTATTTGTTATAAATAATTCTGTTCATCTAACTAACAGACACCTATACACTCCAGAAAGCAGATTTTCCTGTGTGCTTTCATAGGGGATGTAGAATGTAGGTTGTAGAATGGGATGGCTGACATGCCTTCATCCTGTTGGTCCCCTTGTAAGTTTTAAGAATCCCTTGCCCTAATGTGGCCAGTTTGCAAATGACAGTAACTAGTTTTGTCTCTGTTATCAGGTGCTAAGTATATGTAGTGTTTTATCCTTGTTCCTGATGAAAAAATTATAAATTATTACATCTATGGTGTATGAGCTATGTTTGTCACAGTTTTTTCCTTCACTACTTTAATCACAGCTTAAATTCAATTAAGTCAACAGGGTTCTTCTGGTGAAAACTGAATGCTGTAGGGAGACAGGCTTGATGTTTTTCATTGGGCTGCAGGTAAGATTGCATTTTTATCCTGAATTAGTATGTGTAACTATTTCCATAAAAACAAAGATTATGCTATTTGCATATTTGAAGAGCACATGAAGGATCACTTAAATAGACATCTATACAGCACTGTAAAGAACTAAGTAAACCACACTTTGTATTCCGGACATATGAAAGAGAGGTATTAATTTGAAAAAGAACTTCTCGGCACTGTCTTAGACTGATAGCACTTCAGAAAAAAATTGCCAGATGTTCAACGTAGAAAAAATAAAGGTAAGTCATTACACTTAAGCTACAGTCTTACATTTGGTTATGTTTCTTTACTTTTGTTTAAAATAACCAATAATATGCAATTATGCAAAGGTTTCTAGTGGAATGTACAGCATAATTCTAGAAAAGAAAGTCTTGTTATGAAGACAACCTGACTTTTCAGTAGGTACGAAAGGTAAGCTTATACCACTGGACACATCTGAATTGTCATTCTTAAAATGCTGGGAGACCTGGTGGTTCCACCACTATATATTAATATCCATCTAGAGATTCACAACTTCCTTACCAGTGAGCTTCCCTGGAGATGCTGACAAATATTATCTAAGAAGACAAAGAGTGATTTATCGTATTATCCTAGATTTTCAGATCTCTCAAAGTCAAGTAGGAAGCCAAGTCTACAGCAAGTCTAACTCATGCTAAAAGGAATACATGTGCATGCACAGAGCAGTAAATTGCACTGTGAGTTCAGCATATTTTAAAGGCATCAGACTTGCTAAGCGGTATGTCCACCTCTACTTTTCTCCTGGGATTTCCAGGACAGCTACCTGCATACCTAACATGCAATGCATCATTCATTACAGGGAGACAGGGATATAGGTGCCCCACATTTGTACACCACTTACACAGTGGCTTGAATGATTCAGACCTCACTATAAAACTGTCAAAAACTTAAAAGTCAAAAATGTTTAGAGGGCTAATCAAACTACACAAGTAAAACGTGTTTAGCAAATAAATAAAAGGCATTAATTGTTTGGAGGGTTTTCCATTTTAAAGTTCAAAATGTAAGCCACTGCTTTGTCAAGAAATTCCCTTGTTTACCTTTGGCTTTATCATTTGTGACAGTAATAACCATGTTCATCTCATCTCATATGGCTGAGAATACCAGCTGAGTATAAATCAAAACCTCCCTGCAAGCACCGAGTTCCAGAGGAGTTCACATTCAGCTTTGACTCAAACCCTGGAGATAAAGCTCACCTCCATAGAGGATTATTTTTGCCCTGGGTTTACTCGCATCATGTAAAATACTTGCAGTAGATGCTTAGGCAAAAGGACAACAGACTCCAAATTTCTGGAAATCCAAATATCAGTACTAGTGTGGCATCAGTTAGTGGGTTAAACTAGGGTTATCTTGAAAGACTTAACAGAAATATTGAACACCAGCAAATGTTCAGGACAGAAACAGTGAGATCTGTCCTGTAGCATGTAAGGTATTGCCAGCTCTTGGAAACGTGCTAGAGTCTTTGACAAATGGAGTTTCAGATTTCCAGCTGTTTAGAATTATTTAGACAAAAGGTGATCTTCATATCCTTGCCTTCCATTCCAGAATTATGGGATGCCACTGAATATTCAACATATTTGAATCAGAAAATTGGATGATTTGGTTTATGAAATAAAATGAATGGTCAGCTGGCATATAATTAATCAATTATTTTAATCTACTTGAATTTGGAAATGCAAATTCCTGAAAATAGGCAATCATTTTTAATAGAAAAGCAGCAGATTTTGAACTCAGAATTTTTCCCTGATAATTTTATTACTGTGTGCTTTTTGAACGTTGCCTAATTTTCATAACTTGTACCATTTTCCCCATGAAAGCAATAACTAGAAAATAATGCACACCTGCTCATATGAATATTCATATGAATATTTAAACAAGTTTGTATCCATGTTCTTTTCTCTCAGTTTTTGTCTTCTGCAAATTTTCCAGTGAATAAGGTCAACATTAGGAAAGTTGATTAAAAGAATTGTTTTTAAGAAGTTTAGTACTTTTCTTCTGCATTTTGTATGGTACAGTAAATTTACAGTAGAAGTTTTAATGATTTGGTCAAAAAGCAGTGGCAAATAATATGCCACAGGTACACTAACAACAACGCAACCTTTGTGTTTCTGAGACCAACTAGACAAATAATTCTTATGATTATTTGTTGACTACTGTCTGTTGATAGCAACTGAAATGAAATGAGGCAAGACCAACTATGCAAAAGGAGGCTTTATGTGTAAAGTTGAATTCCCAGAGCAAATGCTTAGTTACTGGTAGCCTTTCTGAACACACTACTGTGCATGGCCTTGGGTTCCCTTTCAGGTTAAAACTGCAT
>VZTV01000354.1:0-16075 GCA_013400875.1 Anhinga rufa | reverse complement strand
AGGGCCCTGCCAACCCCTACCATAGTGTAACGCTGGACTGCACAAGGGTGGATTTGCTGCAGGTCAGTCTGTTGTATTGCTTTCCTGTCCTCTGCCCTGCCCTGCTCTGCTCCGGTAAAAATAACTGCCCTTTGTTGAAAGTTTTTCACAAAAGCTCATGAAAATCACCTGGCAGTGACCCTTTGACTGTCAGCTGCTGCTCTAACCCCACGGAGCAATGGTTTCTTTTCAGTCAGTGCTTGGAGTTCAGAACCTCTGGATGGCAGAATCTCCCCAGGTCCAAGAAGGAGGCCTGGCAGTAGGACTGAGCCGGGCTGCATATCTTGAAGTCTCAGAAGCTACACTCCCAGGTGATATGCAAATATGCCCATCAATGGTTAGTTTGGAAGCATGTGGGTCCAAAAGGCAAGGTCCTTTCCTAGCGTTTGTTGCGCTCCTGGTGTGCCTGGCTCAGGGCTGTGTGCGCAGCTGCAGGGTTGGAGGGGCAGAACCAGAGGAGGGCTGTGTCATCCCTCTGCGAGCTGTTTCCCTTCTCTCCGGTCTCTCTTCTAGCCCGTGGCCAGTTTTCAGTCTGCTTGATAGGAACCTTCTTTCTGCACATCCTCTGTTTTTTGCGTTGGGCTGACATTGGGTCAAAGGCTCAAAACTTTGCAACCCAGAGACAGCTGGCACAGTCAGTCACCCTGCTTATGTGTTGATATGAGCCTCTCTTGAGAAGACTGTCCTGAAAAGGCTGAATGAGGAAAATCTCATTATTGCATTCAATCAATTGTGCAATGAAATTAAGAAAATGGTAATTTAGTCCCTCTTTTGGCAGTACCGGGTTATCACTGTGATTATCCTGTTTTAAAAACCACAAGTCACTGAAGGAGAAGCAGTCAGGATTTATTGTCTCAGAAGCTGCTGGAACCAAAAGTTGCAAATTTTAAGAATGCTTTTCCGTTCAGAAGTGTTTTATGAGGTGCGCTGCAGCTGTGAGGTAGTTACGAGCAGGCGTTTATCTGAAATGTATCCAGTGAAATAAGTGCAGTGTAAACAGGTATGAAAGAAATAAATGATATTAAATGTATATCCTGAGATGTTATTTCCTGTTTTCCCCTATAGATAACATTAAAAATTCTAGAAGACAGTATTTCTTAGGGACATAAAATTTTGTTATGGGGTGCTTTCATTTAGTACTGCTCTATAGCTTTTTCCTTTATGACACTTGCAGCTCTTTATATAAGAGAAGCTTTTGACTTCTGAGGACAACATTTGTCCCAGAGACAAATCCTGGCTTTATTCAAACTCTATGAAGATTAATGCAAGCTGCTAGATTTGTCTGCCTGTATTGGATTAGTCAGGTGCTGTGATGAACAGATGTAGAAGGCTTTATTCAGAATGGGCTAACCAATGTCTGGCCACCTCCTCTAGTGAGATTTTAGATTTAAAGAGATTGGGCAAGTGCTCTAAAAATGCTACTGCTGTGGTTTCTTGGGATTTTTTAGCCTGAGGGAATTTTTGAACAGTGAATAGGTAAAACAGCTCCAGTGAGTTACTTCCTTTGGAGTTCTGCAGTTTCAAAGAAAGCAAACCCCTAAGGTAGAGAGAATCAACCAGAGCTGTGGATGTTTCTGCTCAAGCACTAACTATGCATTAGCTTCTTAACTAAAGAATAAATTTAGTTCCGTTGAAAAGAGATGTTAGGTGCAATCAACATCTCTTAGAGCAACTTCGTTACATATCTCTGCTTCTTGGAAGTTCAGTAAAGGTGAAGGACAAATTAACTGGAAAAGTACTGTAAAAGTGCTAAAAAGAAGGAAAGTTAAAAAGAGGATGATGCAGGCAATCGGAGTATTGATTTGTTGGGTTTTTTTTTCCCAGCTCCTGTTTCTCACTGACAGAAATTGCATGGATGAGAGCAAAATCAGAGAAATAGGAGTAGGGATAATGTATGCCTCCATGACAGATTTCCTTTTCTGAGTATGCCATATACAGAAAGCAGACACTGGCCAGTACAGTGGTGACCTGAGTTAGTAGTTCATTGTGTCCGGTCCAGGACTAACGCCAAGGAAGCTGCTGAAGAGAGAGAACTGTTTCTCTCAGGCTTTGGAATTGTAGCCTCCAGGTGCTGATACAACAGTGTCTACTCTTATTCTTAAAATAGTAGCCGGTTTATATATTAAACAGTCAAAACAGAGAAGGTGGAAGAGGGAAACGGGAAGTGGGGGCCATTTAGTTAAAAAAAAAAAGCAGAATGGCTTTGTGGGTTCAAATCATCTGACCCAGCTGAGAAGCAGTTTTTCATTACAGAAAGCTTTGTATAGGCAATCATAAGGGACTAAGTTGTAAAAGAGAAGGTGGTTTTCAAGAGAATAATAAGGAACTAAAAGGTAAATCTGGGACCCTGGCAAATGGAGAAATCGAAGTCTTAGGTGTGAGCCAGAAATACATTGGGTAAATGCAAAATTATTAGCACTGCTTAAAAGTGGTTTGTACTTAATGTTGTATAGGCAATTCCTTAATTTCACTGGCTTTCCTATTGCACCAAGTTAATCAAAACTGTGTGCTTACAAATTGCCTGTTTTAAACTGTTCTTATCATTTACTGTAGTTCTGTGATTGTATTAGTTTGTCTTCCTAAATTCTCTTTCTTTCTACTCAGATCTTCAGTTTTCTTCGTGAGTCTGCAAAAATAGTTGTCATTGCTTCTGAGGCTCCAGCCAGCATTCACACAATTTTCTGGGGTAGTTTAACTTGTTTCATTGCTTTGCTTTGGCAACATTTCTTCTTCCACTACTGTGGCACTGATGCGTTGGTTACTGTTGTCCTTTATGGTAGCCTTTATATAAAATAGTCTGAGGTTTCTCATTTTTGGACTTTGCATACACATCCAGGTTTGCAGGAGTTTGGGGAGTAGTCAGTAAACAATTTTTAAGCCTGCATGGACCAGGTTTTGGTACAACTGTAAGGCTTACCACTTTTTAGCTCTTCCCCTTTTCATTTGTGGTTCTAATGGATACCAGGAACACCAGATTCCCTTCCTGAATCTGTCTGTTTTAAAGTTATGAGGTTGAAGAAAGTTGTCTCTAGTCCTCAGAAGATTTCTAGTTTCTTCTCCTTTTGAAGTGATACTACATCAGGAAAGTAAAGAGGTTTGGTCTCTGTTTAGTGCATTCAGAATGAGGGCAGAGTCCTGCCAGCATGTGAACAGGTAGACCATTTTATTCTGATCCCGGGAAGCAAACAGATTCTCTCTTCTTCTCCCCACCCTCTTTTCAGTTACAGCAGACTTGTGATCTCTCTGCCTTTAATCCCATGTTCTTTCCCTTCCCTGATCGGTGCTCCAGGTTCAAGGACCTGCACTTTCTGCTTGACTCTCTGTGGACGTGTGATCTGCGGTTGCTGTGTTGGGGTCAGCTCTGCATTCACCTCCCTGCTTGCCTGCTGTGTCTCCCCAGAGCTGTTCTCTCAAGGCCTGCAGCAGCACAATATGAGGTGCCAACGACAGTTCTTTGTTCTGTGTGCACACAGTACTTCTGAGAATGTCAGGACCTGAAGGAAGAGGCAGGTGGAAAAACCCAGGAGGGCGTGGGAGACCTTCCTTCCCTCACCCCCCAGCACTTCTGACTGTGAGCAGCAATATCCATCCACTTCCCTTAAGCACCGTCCAGATTGTAGCACAGTGTGGACTGCTAAAGCTTTTGCACATATTGAACCTCTTTCTCATTTCTCTTCCCCTGGCACCTCATCCCATCAGTTCAAAAAGTAAATTCAAAGCAAATTACTTCAAACCAAAACCATGCATCTTTTACAAATAGTTCAAGGCTTCTTTACAGTAATGGGAATAAAGCACTGCTGGCATGTCTAATCAGTGCTCTCTTCAGTTGGTGCTTTTCTCTGTGCCCTGAAAATTTGAAATGCAAGGGAAAATTTATTGTACTTCTGTTACAAAAACATTCCATTAAGTTTGGGCACTCTGTTTTCTGCTGGCAAGGAAGCATCATGCAAAGTATTTTGCATAGTTAAGGTCAGCTCTTGCCAAGTCACAAAAAGTCAGAGTTGGGCTTATCATGAAGGTATCTGAGAGGTGAAAGTTTTCTAAAAACGTCTTTTTCCTCTATTACCTGACAAATTTGGGAACAAAAGTGCCTCGATTCTTGAAATTCCAGCACCTGTATCGTTTTGCCAGAGTTCACCACAGCCAGTTGTGTAAGTGGGATAAGTTAAATACTTATGTGGCTGCAGAATTGTCTCCCTCAGTGCAGTAGGACTGAGTGGGATTAGAAATATAGAATGGAATGGAATTAGAATAGAATAGAATGGAAGTAAAATGAGATTTGGGTTTTGAGAAATGTAGATTGAGATGCAAGGATACAAATACCCATAATGGTAATAGTGACTGTGATGAAGATCTGTAAAGTGAGCAGAGTGGTGAGTAATTTAAGTGGTTAATAGATGAGCTAGAACAGCAGGAAAAAGAGGTTGGTGGATTTTAGGCAGGGAGGTGACTTTGCAGAGTGGTCCAGAAAGACAAGAGATTTTCTGTTAGAAGTTGACCTGCAATGGTGCATTTGGTCCCCTGCTCCTCAGACTCAGAGGGACAAGCAAACAGAAGAAGTAGTGTGGGAAGTGCAATGCCTGGCATGTTGGATGATCTGCCTGAAAACTGAGACAGGGGAGGAAGTGCTTGTAGCATTCTTGAGTGGGATGTAGAAAGAAACAAACCTGGTGTCAGAAAAAGCTGTTTCAACAAGGCTCAAGGGTAGGGTTTTAATTTGTTCCAGGGAGGATGGCTGGGAATGGTATATGTTCACATAAGGGAATGGAATTATATGCCAAGCAAGATGTCCTGGCGTTGTCAGGTAGGCTTTCAGGGTAGTGGTGGAAGCCCTGTCCCTTCAGATACTAAATCTTGTATTAGAGAATTCCCTAAAACCGGACTCATAGCATGCAAAGGGGCAGATGACAAGAGTTTGGGAATGAAGATAGGCTAGGGGATGTCTGTCCTTTTGAACTGCAAAGACCCTACTCAGGCTGAAATTTTAAGGTTTGTGTCATGCTACTGTGTGTGAGATGTGATTGTGAGGCTTTTATTTCCTCCCTACAGCATTCAGTTCTGTTCACAGCAGGGCTTTAAAGCACTACTTTGGGGCCACTGTGGGTCAGTGGTAATGCTGCACATGGGAAGTGGCTTAGAAAGTGTTGGTTTGCAGTGGCACCTTCTGACAAAGCACAGCCTTCCCATTGGGCTTTGCTTTGAGAAACAGCATACAGGTGTACGGTGCATCGCTGTCACCATGAGCTTCACTTCTGTACCTCTGCGCGTGCACGTGCATGTGGAAGGAAAGGAGAAAACCTGGCATTTCATATGAAGACTTAGGTGCTGACATACCTTCATGTAGAGCTTGCAAGGGTTATTTCCTTATAATGGTAAAGCATTTTTGAGAAGAATGTGAGCTTTGTTTCTTGCAAAACTCTTACCTTATTTCCAGGCAGTAAGCTGACTGGAAGGTAGGACTTTGTCCCTGAATGATTACTCTTATTTTACACACTAGGGTGTTTGGAGTTTTCATTTCTCCAGTGTTTTCTTAGAATGTGAGAAGCATTTTACTAGCTTGAAGGATGTGATTAATTAATGAAAAGTAATAACTGTAATAGCATTAGATTTTGTCCTCGGGGGCGTTGGCTTTGGAAACAACCACTGTATGCTTGTTATCTAGAACAAGGTAGGTACTAGAGCTAGGACTGTTAACCTGTGTATGTTGACTGAAGTGATAATTGCAGTTATTGAATTTGAATACTAAAAGCGTGCTCAGGCTATGTACTGGTTACCATATGAAGATGAAGGGAAAAATGTGCTCAAAATACCTCAGGGTAAATTGGATGAAGAGTCTGATGATTTCTTTGTTGTCCAGGGCAGGAAGAAAAGATTTGAAGTGTTACGATTTGAGCTGTGGGATACACAGCTGTGCTGAAGCAAAGCTCTATTCCCTCCCATCTTTTTATTACCTTTCAAACTGAATGTGTCCCAGTTTTTTTGGAACTAGAGAAGGAAACCCACTGAATGGTGTTACGCAGCGTCATTATTTTGCCATCTCTTAGCAGCGGCGTAGCAGTGGTGTCCCTCCTGGCAGCGGGCAGGCTGCAGCAGCCGGGGTGCGGGGGGCCAGTTCACCCTGCGGGGAGGCGAGCCGAGCCGTGGGACGGGGTGCTGCTTCCTGGGACTTGCTGCCAGCCCGCTGCATGGCAGCAGGGGTGTGGGGACCTTTCAGTGGGTGGCATGGGGCCCTGCGGTTGTCAGTTGGTTCAGCTAGCTGTGCCAAGCGGCTGCAGAGTAGATGGGCGGCATGAGAACATCTAGAGCAGCATTAGCCAGCAGCTGCGCCTACAGCTCCATTGATTCTAATGCCTTGAGCAGGAGGTGAGAGACAGGGAAAAGGGGATAGATACTCAAGAACAACTTCATGAGCGAGATGCTGAAGGGTGGTGTAATTTAGGTGTGCTCTGCACCATTTACATTAAGCTGATACTACCGTGTGCCTTGGCAGCTGACTGTATTACTGCGAGCAGTGCAGGGTGTGATTTGCTGCCCCAGCACCTGAGGAAAGCCGCTCCCTGCCATGGCAACAGGTCTCGAAGCTTCCAAATCTGCCAGCAGCAGAAGCAGAGCCCATCTCATACGTGTTCATACCGCATGTCTGAGCAGACCTGAGCTTTGCAGGCTGGCCAGCATCCATTTGTGTCTCCTGGCAGGAAGGGCACTGGTGTGAATCGTGGTTCAAGTCTTTCCTCTGATCTACAAAGAGATTTATTTCACACCTGCTGCACAGACTTAGGCTGTTTGAAGCTCTTAAAACCTGCTGCCCTTCCTTCTGCAGCACAAGTTAGAGTACTAGAAATATTTTGTAGCTGTTAAGGGTTACCAGTTTCTGGACCAGTACAGACTAAACTTTGGGCATAGCTGCTTGAAATAGCCAGTGATCCTGGACTATCTGCCAGCCCCAGTCCTGTGTTTCGTGTCTTGTAGTCTCCCCTTGACTCTGCTTTGACAGATATGTTCTAACAAATATTGGCTTTTGGGTGGGTGTGCTAAGTGGGGTCAAGGTGTCTGACATCCTGCCACTCTTGGGAGTTTAGAAGACAGATGTTCATGAGGAAAAATAATTGACAAATACCTGTTTAGCCTATTTTTCCATAAAACTTTGCTGTTTATTTGTGAGTCTACATAAAAATGCATATATTAAAAAAGAAGCCATCAACAAGCTTTAGACTTTAGACTGCATCTTTCTGACAGCATTCCAGAGTGAAATCCTCCATTTCATCTTTCTTCAGTGATGTGTACAGTCCTTGAAAACCACAGGAGCTTTCAGATAGTTTGTTCTTGTATTGCAGCCTTCTGTGGTATCCATTCCTCATGGATGCTGCTTTGACTCAGCTGCTTTAGCTTGGTTCTAGAGATCCAAAATAAATGCTGGATCTCTCTTGCTCCATGCTGCTCTTAACTCCTGCTAGCATTGTGGGGCTGGACAAGTGGCTCCCTCTGGAGATGGTCAGTGCTGCTCCAGCCTCAGAGGAATTGTTGAGAAGTGAGATAAGGTGCTCTTGTGAACAGTTTCATGCTTGGATTCCCAGCTGGCTGTGCAGTATTTAAAACCAAGATCTATGCTTGCTCACACAGAAGGACCTGTCGTAGGATATGCATGTTTAGTTTCCAGATTTTCAAACTTCAGACACTTTGGATATCTAATCCCAATGTTTTCTTCTTCTTTTATTTTTTCCCCTTTACTAATTCTTGGCAGGCTAAACAATTTGGTTAGCATCAGGAGAACTCCTTTTTTGTTGAGCCATATGGCTTTTTGTTAGGAACAAATGCTCTATTTAGTAATTTTTGTTTGTTTTGTGCAGTGTTAAAAATATCATGGCATTCGGGTTTCATGTTTTCTGGTCTGTGTTTCGCTGTTGAAGGCAGGCCAGCCTCTGATTGAAGTGCACTGTTACGGATGTTTGCTGTCTTCTCTAAGTAGACTATTTTGGAGCTGCAAATGGGAGCTGAAAGTTTTCCAAAGTCAGGATGTTATAACTGAATCTGCTTTCTCTTACAGACATTCCCATGCAAATGGCTTGTGGGAGTTAACAGCTTAAAAGGTTGCAGAAAAGATACCTTCTGTACTATTTTCCTCGCTTCCCAAAACCAAATGCACTGTTCAAAATACTCATTGACAGGCTGCTTTGGTGTGCACCTTATTTTTCAAGGAAATACTAGCTTGTCAGCTCTTAAATTATTTTATTCTGCTTTTATATCCCCAGTCATTTAAAGAACTGTCACCATTTTTTAACATATATGAAAGTTAAGTGCTAATATATGAAGAAATGTATGAAAACATGGCAATCTAAAAAGTAAGATTTTTGAATCTGGCATCACCTGTGTCTTGGTCTAGCACTTGGATGTGATGTGGGGAAGTTGTGGTAAAGTTCCACTGATTCTTGAACAAAAAGAGTCCAGGCTAATTCTCTTCTTTTTATTTCCAGTTGCCTGGGATAGAAATTTAACAAAAAAAAAAAGGCAACTTTCAAAGTAGACAAAGGTCAATAAATTATACTAATTTTTCTGTTATTGAAAATAACATAGGATTTTTGAGTTCATTGACTGTCTGAGCACACTTAGCACTAAGTTTGTGACTGTAGCAGGATGTAATTACATCAGGGCAACACGTACCTCCTGTTGCTATTTGTGCTGAAATGTCTGGTCAAACCACTACAGAATTTCTCAACAGAAGTCACTGTCTAATGTCTGATTCTCTTTGTGTCTTCCAGCTTGCAGGGTATTTTTGGGTTTGTGTGTTAAGCTACAAACATGCAGAGTCATAACATTGATGTGAGAAAATCTACAGTGCAAACAGGAAGCGAGTACTGCTGTGCCTTTCTTCTTGTGCAGGTTTTCTGCTAAGTACCAGCCTGTGTTCTGCAGACTGCTGCTCTGCAGCTCTGCTAATGCGTCGCTGCGTGCAAGTTATTTTGATGGATGGCTGCAACTAGTCTTAGACTAGTTTACCAGGGAGGAGGAAGAGGGGGCTTCATATCTCATATTTTTTTACAAGATCCTTTTTTTGGTAGTTTGTGCTCTTTCAGATGAAGGAAGAAGAAAGGTGTAATGACCAAGAAGTAACTAACGTTGAGCAGAATGTGCTAAGATTCCAATGGAAAATCAGAGACTTGAGACTGTCACAGCCAGGTTTTCAGCAGAAGGAATGAAGATGCTGAAAAGCTTTGATTCGAGTAGCATCAGTCCTGAATAGGGGGGTTGAGCCTAAATATCTGGCTAATCTCATTGTTCTGCAAATTACTCAGCCTCTAGAACTAGTCCTCAAAGAGAAGCAACGGAAAGTTTTTTCTTCTTCTGAATGCACTTTACAAGCTCTTCCAACATCTGAATAAATTCAGGAGTGTTCTGTAAAAATTATGGTTCATTGGCTGACTGCAGATACGGTGTACTTTTAGAGGTGTTTTTTACCTCTAGTTGTTGTCACTTTGGAATTAATAGACAAGGAACCTGAATGAAGCAGGTTGTTCCTTGCGAGAAGTGAATGCTGTTTTCCAGCATGCCATTTATTTATCTAGCAAATGAAGATTGGCACAGTGTCTTTATGAAATCTACTATCAGTGGTGGAGAAGAGCAGCACTGTAGGGCGTTTTTGTATTACCATATTAAAAAATACCATTTAGCAACCCACCCCTAGGCTGGTGTCTGATCAGAAGTGATGGTGTGTGTCCTTCTGAGAATTAATTCCAACAGCAGAATAAATGAGTGCTCTTTCTGATTTAAAAGCAGTTGAAAAATACCAGCTTTTCCCCTTTGTGGTCGATAGCAATTTACACAGACTTGACACTGGCTGTTACTACATTAGCAACTCCTTCTAACGAGCTCAGCTGTAAGGAAGGCGCTTGCTTTTAGGAGGTTTGTTGTCATTGGATACTGCAGTACTGATTTACATTACTGGGAAGTGCTATTTTTACTGCAAGTCTGCTTCAGCCTCTGGCAATACCAGCTATTTCAGCGCAGTTCCTGCCGCCTGCCCCTCCAGTTGGCATCTCTGCTGTCACACAACTAAATGCTGCCATTTGTTCATTTCGGCTTCCCTTGGGGCTCTGTGGCACTGCTCACCCCTAACCTGCTCAGTCATTTGTGCTAAGGGCAGTTGTGCTGTCCTGCTAGACCGTATCCTCCATATTAACAAGGTGAGCATTTCCTGCCTTCCGTGTCTCCCCACCTTAGCTTTGAGCTATTTCAGGAAAGACAGCGGTTTCTTTACTCCTAAATTCTGCTTTGCTGCGTAGCCAGTGCTGGGCAGAACAGATAGGTTGGCAGATTTTTGCTGTGTGCAGCCTCTTTGTGCTGTGCTGTCCGGTCTCGGACAGTGTTGATGGTGGGCCCTGACTGCCTCTTGCAGCAAAGCCTCATCTATGTCAACAGCCCAGCATTTTCTCTTGTGCCGTGAAGCCAAGGGCCAGACGGACACCAATGGGCTACAGTCTTCCAGCTGGCAGCAGCTGGCACGCGGCACTGCAAAGGAGCAGAGCCACGCAGAGGGCTTGTTCACCACCACTGCCTGCCTGCATTGGAGCTGCTGCTGCATCAAGTGGCTCTCTGGGACACTCGCACTGTTGCTGTGATCCCACAGGTTTTCCGTCATGTGGCATGCAGAGTCCTGCAGGGGAAGAAAGGTGAGACTAGAGGGTTGCCCCCTTTGCTGTATTGGTGGCTTGTTAAAAATGAGCCTCGCATGCCTTACAGGAAGGGAATGGAGCTTCATTCAACAAATGGAGGTTACAGCAGAGCAGTGGAAGAAGGGCTGAGGTGTGCTCTCTCCTTTTTCCTCTTCCTTCCCCACAACCAACTGAAAACTCCCATTTCTTTTGGACAATAAAACTCTCCCTTTTTGCACAGACACTGCTCTTTTCTCCGCCAGGGCAGGTAGGAGGCAGCTATCTGCCCAAGATAAGTTTGCTTCTTTCTTTTCTACCCCAAAAGTAAGAATAAATACAATAATTACCTCTCTTCCCCAGGCGAGTGGTTGAAGTTGAGAAGCTGCAGACAAAAACTGGCTTTTCTATCCTGTGTGGCATCCTGAAGTGACATGATAGTTGGAAGTATAAGAGCAGTGATGGTGTATCCATGCGATCAGTCACGCATAGTCATGCACGCACCATTGCATTATTGCAAATGGCATCTGCGTATGCAGCAAGGACAAGGCAATTGCACAGCCCAGATGAGGGGGGAGGACTATTACTATTGTACCCGAGTGTCTGGAAATTAGGACATGGCAGAAGCCGTGTTGATGATATAAACTTCATTCAGGCCCTCTCCTAGCCTCCTGAAGCATGGGCCTGTGATGTGGTAGTGGGGGCAGGGGCAGCTCTGTTCCCCCTGAGATGCCACGCAGACACTCAATGGGTTTCTCACCAAGCTGAAGCTTTCAGGCTGCGTGTGCAGATGGGTGCTGGTTGAGATGGGGGAGAGCTGACAGCAGCTGTAGCTTTTCCCCTCCCTAGGTAACGCACTGGAGGAGTGAGACACGTACTTAATTGGAGAGGGTGCTGGGGGGCATTCAGGGATGCTTGCAGACATTACAATGAGGAGGTGGGGGTCCTGGGCCAGAGCACACCTCTTTGCTCATTCCCTAGCTTGACCCTTCTGGTGGGTTGACCTTGGCTGGATGCCAGGTGCTCACCAAAGCCGCTCTAGCACTCCCCCTCCTTAGCTGGACATGGGGAGAGAAAATATAACAAAAGGCTCATGGGACCTTGGCTCATGGGATCACTCACTGATTACCTTCACGGGAAAAACAGACTTGGCTCGGGGAAATTAATTGAATTTATTGCCAATCAAAACCAGAGTAGGATAATGAGAAATAAACCCCCATCTTGTAACACCTTACCCGCACCCCTGCCTTATCCCAGGCTCAGCTTCACTGCCAGTTTCTCTACCTCCTCCCCCCGCATGGCACAAGGAGACAGGGAATGGGGGTTTTGGTCAGTTCATCACATGTTATCTCCTCCTCATGCTCTTCCTCCTCATGCTCTTCCCCTGCTCCAGCGTGGGGTCCCACCCACGGGAGGCAGTCCTCCATGAACTTCTCCAATGTGGGTCCTCCCCACGGGCTGCAGTTCACAGAGGGAAAGTGGTCTTCACCACGGGCTGCAGGGGAATCTCTGCTCCAGCACCTGGGGCACCTCCTCCCCCTCTTTCTTCACTGCCCTTGGTGTCTGCAGGGTTGTCTCTCTCACATATTCTCACTCCTGTCTCCAGCTGCTGCTGTTGTGCAGCAGTTTTTTTCCCCTTCTTAACCATGTTATCCCAGAGGCACTACCACTGTTGCTGATGGGCTCAGCCTTGGCCAGCAGCGGGTCCACCTTGGAGCCGACTGGCCTTGGCTCTGTCAGACATGGGGGAAGCTTCCAGCAGCTTCTCACAGAAGCCACCCCTGTAGCCCCCACCAGCGCTACCAAAACCTTGCCATGCAAACCCAGTATAACGCTGGGCACCCTTGTCCCAGGCTGTACTTTTCCATCTGTCCACCCCAAATTCAGGTCGTTTCCAAGGACTTGTGTTCCAGGTTCCCAGTTCTTTTCCGTTCCTGTCATTCTCTGTCCTGCTCCATCCTCTTTTTCCTGCCCCCGTGCCATCTGACCAGCCTCTCTGCTCCTCTGATGTCTCCTCGGCTTTCCTCTGGAGCTTTTCATTGCCTCTTCTCACTTCTTGCATGACACTGTCCCTGTTTCCTTGCCAAGCTGTTTCCAGTTACCCCATGCACCTTTAGGTCTGTGCTGGACATGCTCTTTTTGTCCAGTCCCAGCCTCTCCTCTGGAGAGCAGCCAGCACTCCCACAGTCACTGCTTTGCATCAAGCCTGGGCGCCGAGAACCTCGGTGCAGCTGCAGTACTAAGGTTTTGTGGAACATCAAGTGGTTTGTATGTTTTTATTTTGCATTTTTATAGTACCTTGGTGATTTGCAGGTTTTCTCTGACATTTGGTCCAAACTGCTGGACAGAGGAGGATCCATATTTTTTGATTCAGTGACGGACAGGTGGTGTTAGCTCTTTAAACTACCTATTATATTTTTTAATAATTTTTGCCAAGGACAACTTGAGATTTTCCTGTGCATAGAGCATTGTCATGTCCTAGTGAGAACCCCAGGCATGATGCCGATTTCCTTGAGTGTCTGATGTATGAGCTGAAGAGTGGGGCTCTAGAACATGCAAAGGCTATTGGAGCATATGCCAAGTTACCCAGTTGGTATTGCAGGCTGTTGAGTTCACAGGCGGCTTCCTTAGCAAAACCCAGAATTGCTTTGGCAAACTCAGCACAGCGCGTGACACAGCTAGAGATGTCCTCCTAGTGCTTGGCTCCTATGGCACTGCTGAAGTGCATGTGTCTGTAAGGTTTCCCCCAGTGATTATTTTTCCTCTGGGGGAGTAAACTCTTTTGCAGGCTGTACATCTTCTGACAGAGTGCATTTTCTCCTCCACATCTACACTGCACCGGGGGTCGCTTTGAAAACCCAGCTAGCTTTCTCCCTGGGGAATACATGATGAATATCCTTTGCATGTTAAATTCCTATTCAGATATTTCATGGCATCCCAGAATTGCCTTTCTGTCAGCAGTGAGCAGTTAGTTTGACCTGCCAGGTTTAGTCTGTGCTTTTAGTGAGGGCCCCCAGGCACGCCAGGACAGATTCACAATTAAATTATGATCAGTTGTCCAGCAAACACTGATAAGCTTAAAGTCAGAGGAGGAGGAATGTTGGCTGTCTGCAAGCGAGGTGCCAGTTTTATTACCCTCAGAGTTTATTGCCCTTCCTAATTAAAATCCCAAACAATCCCCACCACTGCCTGCATCTGTAAACCTCCCATAAGTGTGATATAAGGTGACTCAGTGCATCTGGGAACATGCACAAGGCAGGTGGTGCAGGCTGTTTGCACTGAGCAGAAATGATACTATGGGTTCAGCAGTTGTTTTCCTTCTCCGATTATTTACTTACATTTTTAGAATGACCTTGGGTGGAGAATGACTGCTTACTCGATCCCATGTCCTTGCTTGCACTTCCATACGGAAGCTCCCTTTGGAAGGTCCACAGGATTGTAGACCTGTTTTACACTCTCAGTCATGTGACACAAGTTACAAAAAGACTTGTGTTTCCGTCGTGTGATGGGGCAGTATGAACTGATGCTCTTGGCCACCCTTCCCATATGGGGAGAGAGTGGGCTGCAGCATTTGGCTTTCAATAGCACTGTATACTTGTGTCCAAAATACAAATTATGCTAGCTCCCTGCCTGAATATTTGAGAAATTAAATTAAGTCCTACCCTGCTGTATGAGCCTGACGGTGTTTGATGAATTGGAGTCAGTGCTGGCAAAACGTAATTGCCCATAATTATGACAAATCAGGCGCAATGCTCATACTGTGAACTACAAAGCTTTTGTCCACTACCGCTTATCCAGCTTCTTAAAAAGCTCTCCTGTTAAAGTGCATGAAGCTTGGAAAGAGCCTTCAGGATCTGGTTGTTCACATTTTGTTGAGGGCAGTGAAAAAAAAAATAGGTCTGTTTGAAGAACTTACTTTTACTCCCCAGAGTTTCTCCTGATGTGGGGGAGCAGGAGCTGGACTGCAGGATGGAATGGCTCAGCAGAACAGCAAGATGAAAGCAAGGATGGCTATTAAAAGGAAGTCTGAGCGTTGCTCTTGATCTGTGTCCTTGATAAAAAACCCTAGTGATGTTCATCCTTCCAGTAAGAGCTGCAGGCATGTCATTTCCCCTCCTTCTGGACAATCTGTCTTTCTTTGGTTTGGCATTTTCTGCAATAAGAAATGGTTTCTTGTATCTATCAGAAGCGTTTGTTTCAGTAGATGCTAAAAAAGTTTGCATGCGTGAGAGAGCAGTCTTACGTGTTATTTCACCTTGCGTGAGCACAAAATTGCCCGCAGAAGTAACTGCTGGGATGAATTGCCTTTGTTTTCCATGCACTGTATTACTTCGGTTTATGGTCAGTGCTGTCAGCATGTGGCAGTCATGTTTACAGAGCACTGCTGAGTCAAATATCCTAGCTGGATATTTTAACATGTTGGATACCTTCATAGCCACAGGCATTTGGAGCTGTAATTGCTGAGATAAGAGCACTGCAGTTTGTGGGGAAGAGAATTTGATCCTCCCTTCCAAGTAGAGTGCTGCACATTGTGGCTAGGCACTCTGCCTGCCCTGGTCGAGGGGAGTCCCATCCCACTGTTGAGTATAAACCCTCACTGAAGTAGGTGGGACCTTCTGGCACGGCAGGACTAATCACAAGTCAGGTTGTTCTCAATAAATACTCTTCCCTTCTTTTCTGTCTTTTAGTGTCAAGATGGTGCTGATGTGGACCAGTGGGGACACGTTCAAGACTGTTTACTTCATCTTGAACCAGGCCCCTTTCCAGTTCTCCATCTGTGGACTCCTGCAGGTTTTTGTGGACATAGCGATCCTGTTGCAGGTTTACTTGTACCGTTACTACCCTCAGAAGCCTGCGTCCCACACTGCACACCCAGCCAGCACCAAGGCCCTGTGAGGCACTCAGCTGGACAGGTCAATGGCGCTGCAGGGTCAGCCACGGCAGCTCCTCTTCTGCTTGTCAGTACTCCTGTGTTGCCGAGTTGAAAGCAGAAAGGAGAACAAGGACTGAAAATCTAGCTGCACTTCCAGCTCCAGAATTTTTGTTTTAAATAACTTGCTCTCTCTGTTTTCAGACTTAGCTGTACAGAACTGTTTCCTGGTGGGGGGAGGGGCACTTTATTTTTGCATATGTACCTATGAGCCTTATCAATTCACAAATGTTTGTATATTTAATCACAAGGGCTGGATGGTTTGTGTTTTTAATGCTATTTAAAAATGTTACACCACAGAAAATATAGGACATTTTGTCTGAAACTTTTACCTATTTATATAATATAAAATCTGTATGTTGGCAGGACGTTTGTGGCATATGCTAGCATTCGGTATCTCCAGGGTGTAGGAAGAAGTATGGAAGAGCAAATGCAGGAGCTTTTTCTTTTCTTTCAGAAGGGT
>VZTV01000351.1:0-19587 GCA_013400875.1 Anhinga rufa | reverse complement strand
CGCAGCCCGCACCCCCCGCCCCGCAGCCCCCCGCCGGAGGAGGAGCCGGAGGGGGAAAGCCCCGCTCCTGCCGCCCAGCAGAGCTGCACACACACCGCCCCCCCGCCATTCTCCTCTCCCCAGCAAGGCGAGGCTTGGCTCTTGGCGTCCACAGCCATGGCCCTGAATTCCTTAAAGCAAGTCCCAATAAGCGGCCCCTCATCCTCCCGCAAGACCCCAGCGCTGGAGGAGGCCGCAGACCAGCGCCCATCGCCACCTGCGCACGGCCCAGCTACCTCTGTCACCCTCACAACAAACCGCCACCACCTCCCCACTATATATATATATTTCTTTTTTTTTCTGACTGGCTTTCTGACAAAATCGCTGCTCTACACGAACACGAGCTCCATCTTCGCTTTTCTGGGAAGGGTGACAATCCACCTTGGTTCCTCCTCCATCCATCTCCACCTCACATTATCTCTGTCAGAGTTCCCATTAATTTCGCTTTAAGTAGAAAAGACTACTTGGGAATACATAATAAAAGACATAAAATTGGCGTCTTTCTCCTTCACAGAAGGCAGCAGCTGAAGAATGACCCAAAAATAAAATTTTGATGATAAAAGATACTTGCCAAAAATCATCTGCGCTCTACAGCTTCTCCAGATTTATCCTGCAAGATACCCGCAGCCTCGGAGTGAAACGATGGGAGCCATTTCAAAGCACTAAATCACCGACGGAGAGGCAACATCTCTGCTTCAGGACACGAGAATCAAAGGTGCTTTCTCTGGAAAACAGAAATCAGAGGGTCTTCTTTATATTAGGAAGACTATATCATTAACTGAGTATAAAAAAGTAGCTCCACAAATGGTTAGGAAACAGGATGCAAGGAATGATGGCGGAAACGCCCAACTCACAGTGTGATAACCACGCCGTTGGCAGCAAAAAAGTAGATCCTCCAAGACCATTCCCAAAAAAATGAATCTAAATTTCTGTTGCCTGTTTCCAAACATGTAGCTCAAATGGAAGCAGTAATTCACAGCTCACAGAAACGCTGAAGTTCAGAATTTATAATGCACAGTTTACTTGGGATTCAAATGAACGGCCAGTAAATAAGTTGAACAACTTCTGAAACGTCTGCCTTTGCCTTGCATACAAAACAGAAGTGCAAGAGTCTTGCGCTTCTTACTGTGAATCTAGGAAAAAGCTAATAAGAGGTGCGAAAGACAAAGACATAATAAAATACAAATAATCGCCATCTACTATCATATTTCCAAGCTGATTGTTACTGACCGATAATAATCATGAAGAGATTTAGATACCTAAGTTTTCTTACAATTCTCAACACGAACATTCCAAATGTCATTGATTTTTATATGAATATGGTTTATTCTCTTCTTCCTCACTATACCTATCATCCATAATATTGGCAAGGTGTGTAACTAGAATCTAATGATTAATACCATGCAATCCTCTCATGACAGCGATATGCTGCAAAGATGTTAGATAAAATCCTGAATTCTTTATTTAAGTTATAAAAGTCAGCGGGAGTCTGAGGAAGACATCGAAGCAGGGCCTGAGCAAGGACTTCTGGATATACTCATTAATTATTGTAATGTATGTAATCATATTATTCTAAGCTGGCAAAAATAGAGCAGGAAGCCAAAGAGATAAATAATTTGTTCTAATCTGTCCTTTTCAGTGGCACTACAAGAATAAGCATAGCATGTGTTGCTCAAGGGATTTCTATATATGCCGTGCAAACAATAGTTAAGGGGTATAGCGCAGCGTCTTTCCCACTGAAATGCATTCCTCCCTCAATTGAAACATTGCCCTATGTAACAATTGAGAAAAGGAAGTGCAAAATATGGCATCCAATTGAAATTACAGATGTTGTTTTCCATACGCGATGATGTGCTGCTACATCTGCTTCTGCAGACCCCTCTTGGGACTGCTAGTGAAAAAGAATGGGTGGCGGGGAGGTCACAGATGTTCTCACGTGTCACAATAGCATAAATGAAAAATATCAGCCCTTAGAGTGACATGAATAAAATCATAGAAGAATTTACATATCAACATGACTAAAAGCACTACGTGACTTGATGGCCACGTTCTGCATTCAGTTTAATTCCCAGGACAACTGCCAAGGCCAAATGCACCTGGATAATCCAACAGATGCAAAGCCATAGGTGATTAAGCAAAATCCACACTATGGAGAAAAAAATCACAATCTTTATAAAACCATAGAAGCAGCAACACAACAAAGCCCCAGAGAACATCACACTTGAGTGTCAATATGACAAGTGAAAAATTATCACAAGCATCTGCTAGGATCACTCTTGAGATATAAGAGAACGACCGCTGACTGCATTTCTGCCCATCTTATGTACAACCCAGAGACTAAAAGAAACCACTTGAAATCTGTTCCCTTGGCCAAATAACAGGCAGTGTAATTTCCATTATATCCAAGGAGGAATAAACCCAGAGAAATAGCAAATATAAAGAAAAATATGGGAAAAAAAAGACACCAGTATTCTTAATTTTAGCTAAATAGCCTCACAGTTGAATAGAGTCCAGCAGTTGTTATGGCAATAAAGCTTTCCCTTGCATCTCTACTCCAGTGGATTTCCACCCACCCATTCAAGGTATTTTGGAGGCGCTACCACCGAAATCATATCACCGCTAACTTTTAACTTACATTTTAGGACCTTCTTACAAAACACTCCAGAGAGGTACCACGGCTGACCCTCAGGTCTCCTTTCAAATGTTCCTTATATTCCAGAAATCAGCTTTTTCATCTTGTGACCTGGAGAAAAATCCTTATTCTCATGCTTCTAAAAGTGAACTTTGCATAAAAACAAGGCGCAGGACTTTTAATGCTATAGATAAGAGGAGTAGGGGATGTTATGTAGCTTTTGCATATCTGCCAAACAATTAAGTTATCCTTCATAGCGAAGGACAGTCTAAGAACAAGCTTTTAAGAACAAGGTTTTTTAAAATCGCAGGCCAGATTAATTCCTAATATTGTTTCACTTACAATGGTGGAAATACTCTATGAATGAAGATTTTGTAAAGGACTACTTATTGCAACAAAACCAAATTGTACTCACAGCATTTCAGGATGGGAACCCGCATTAGAAACAAAGGATAGGAGCAGGGGGGACTCCCACCTAGGGAGCAGGAAATCAGAGAGGAGCAGAAAATGGCTCCTTTCCATTAACACTTCGGGTAACCCTGTTAACCCCATAACGACCACTTCAGTACAGACACCGACTTTCCCTCTGTGAAAGCCGGCTTGGAACAAACTCCCCTGACCTCCCTGTCTGTGGCTGAGAGTATTGCTGTTACACTACTCTGGCTCTAGTGCTCCACTAAAGACAGATATAATCACATAACGATTTCCTTATTTTAGTTAAGTCCAAATTGCTGGACAATGCATTAATTAAATTCACTCAATCCATTTCATAAAACTGCCCTCTGTAAACCACTAATATTTCCACATCATTATATGGTACGTTCAGTAATCTGATTGCCTTGGGAATATTTGTTTTTCCAGAACTTGTGGCCAAGGTACATAAGATTAGATCAGACACAGCTTGTCTAAGAATGCTGTCATGTGGGTGTACAGTATATCTGCTAGTTTTGAGTTACAGGTAAAAGTTCTCTTTCAAACTTTTCCAGCCAGGGGTTCGAGCTCAGTTATCTGAAGTTGTCTGTTGCAGCATTTGGCACTTTTCATTTTGCTTTGCTGTTGGCCTTCTAATACCGGAGGATCAACACGGGAGGTATTTGTATGGCATGCCTCCCTGACTGCACGCCTGATCCATACCTCAGCAAAACTTGTGATATTTTATAGGTCCTCACAATGACAGAACGCAAGTCGTGCTGGGATTCACGCTCCTCTGCTGGGATTTTCTCACCATTCTGCATGTTAACATGAACCAACAGCTGGGTTTAAGAGATCTGATATAAATAGCAACATTGCGCTGTGAGCAAGCTTCTTGGAAAGTAAAGAAAATACGTTATTTAATGCACTCTGACATTTGCCTTTCTTCCCCTTATTCCTAAGCTGCATTTCTGTAAACACCCATAACGCCAAATACAAAGAAGTTGACTTCTTCACACAGACATAACAAGTGCTGCCTTGAGCCCAGGAGATTATATCCAGAACAGCTTACCTCTCCCCTCAGCCAGACAGCTGGCAAATTCTGCACAGTAGGAAAAGGAGTCAGAATGTGGATGGAAATTCCTGCTTCCAACAGCATTCAAGATTACAACCTTTGCTTTTTTATTTTCATGGTTGCTCTACGTTGCTTCAGAAACTTCCTGCTTTTGCCATATCTTTCCATTCATTAAAATTGCAGCTTGCAATTAAACATTCTGACATAACATAGCTGAGATTTTTTGGCAGCAGCCTTAACCAGAGGTTTTCAGAGTTTCCTGCAGACGGCTTTAAATTTTCATATCCTCATGAATGCTTGCCACCTTCTTTTAATAACTTGAAAAAATAAGCCTCTCCTAGGAACTTCATTGTTTCTGTATTTCCCCAGCACTCATTTACTGCTTTTAGAAATGTGTCATGCACATGTATATTTATAGAGAGAGCAAAGTGTACATATGCACAGTATAGTTTGACATCTTATAGAGAACACACAGATTGCTTAGCGGATCTAAAGAAAAATAGTTATGTTCAATATTTTCGTTATTAAAATGTACTTTTCTCTTCTGACAGCATCGTATTATTCCACCCCTCAAAAAAACCCAAGCATATTTACCACATTATTCAAAAACTGCAGGCCTTCATCTGTCAATAATTTTGTAGCTTTATACCTATTATGACTGTCATATATTGCAACACTAAAGTATTTTTATTAGTTTTGTGCAACAAAGTATTAGGATAGATCTTGCCCTTTTTCCAAAGGAGCTAGAAATCACTTAAAAGGATTTTAAAGTTATTTGCCTTTTTCAGGTGTAGAATATATTTTATCATTTCGGAGACCTGTTCAAACACTGCTTGCCATTCTCTCCAATATAGGTTTGAAATTGATTTAAAAGGGGGTCTTTTGAATGTTCAAACTGACCTTAAAGTCTTTTGTCTTCTGACATTACCTGGCAAATAAATTCTTAAAGGGATATTATCAATTTAAGAACTATGCTTTAGTCTGGAAAATTTTCCAAGAGATTAAAGAGAAAATGTCTCCTTTCTTCTGTAGGTTTAATTTCTATATTTGACAGCAGTATGTGTGGTCAGTATCCCATGCTGTTAGGAAACAAAAGGGACAGAAATAGATATAGGAGCCCATAATACCTAAAAAGTCTTTGAACTACTTTTTAAAGTAGATTTGAAGTTGATGGGGCCTCTTCAAGTGACAAAAGACTCGTAGAACTTTTAAAAGCCAGATAAGTTGCTTCTGACTTGTGCAGGGCACCCTCAGCTCCCACCGCAATCAGCTAGCGCTGCTCTCTAAAACATAAGTTTAAGCATTATTTTTCCTGCATTTTATCTGCTTCACTGTAAACTCCACTGACCAAATGGCACATACGAAAAGGCACATTTTATTGCCCTGATCTTGTAAGCTTTATATACAGAGCCTTCAGTGGCTCTGCATGATCCGTTAGAGCATACGAGGCATAGCAAAGAAACTTTTAAAGCAGTTAACTTATGAAATAAAGTTTACTTCTTAAACTTGGGCAGTTTACAAGGTGCATTTTGGGTCTTTTGTAATGGTGGCCAGACACCTCAGGACAAGTGTGTCAGTGCTGTATTTCCCATTGATTTCTTTGGGGGTAGACATAGGTTGATTGGTCTGTGTCCCACAGGGGAAATCACAGACACTGGCTTCCCTGCTCCCTCCGGCCCTTTCAGGTAAAGGCAAAAATGCCATTGATCCTCTCCTGGAGGTTTGCTTTAGTTTGGAAAAAAAGCCTTAAAAATGTAACCAGAGTGTTAATGTGGATCAACTGGTGCGTATTTCCGAGTTCTGTATCTGAGCAGGCATTTGTGAAGTGGTTTATGGTTTTCTTGGCTGTGATTTCGGATAATTGCATACTTTCTCAACCCTTTACTAAAAATATGCTCAGTTCTAACCATGAAATGCGGCAGCACATTTGCTGCAGTCTCTGAGGATGGTTTCTTATCTGTCAAACAGTTTAGAAGATGAACTGGCACTGAGACAGCTCACCTGTTTTCTGTGGTTACTTGATGATAAACTACTTCACAGACCCTGCTGTTGCATCTAGGACAAGTGTTTTGAGACAAAGCTCTGATACATGTGTAAACAGGTCACCTCGCCCTAAAATGTCATTTCATTTCCAAGCCAAGCCAGCTGGCTTTGGACAGAAAGTTCTTCTCTACTTGCGTGGGCAAACTTTATCGCCTTCCCATCCTTTTTCTCTTGCTGTCACATTACTGCAGAGGTGGCGGTGGCTGATAGCAGAGTGAGAAGCAGTGTTCAAAATGCGTCCATGCTAGTCAAGATAATAATGCCTGGTCCTGCAGCCATGTGTTGAATCAATCCGTGTGATTTCACATAACCTGATCAAATGTCTTTCCTTTCATTATATGGAAGTAGAGAAAGCTTAACTGAGATTGAGTTCAATTTATTGAATAAAACCAAAAAGCATCCAAAGTTTTGGTGTTTGAGCCTGTGTTTCATTGGCCCTAGTCATAGTTTGAAAGGTGCCAGAGAGCCTGGATTTGTAACTTTTTTATCCTTAATTTCAGTTCCGCAAATCCCGTTGTGTTACTCTTCCCCATTGGAAAGAAGCAAATTTCTTCTTAGCTCTCCCACAGGGTGGAGTAAGAAAACTAGTGTTATCTGGGAGGAAAGCTGTAAGTTTGGGATTGTTGGGTTTCTTTTAGTGCTCTATAAAGTCCATGGAAAGTCTCTTACTTATTTCAAAGATTTGACCTGCAAAGCTGCACCCGCTAAGCAATGAGTAAAATACACAATAGGTATAGTTTAACTGGTGTAGAAGTGGTTTAAATCTGTTTTATTACACTTTAGCTAAGCTGAACTATTCTAAACTAGGTTAAAACCATTACTGCAATGGAAGCCAGGCTCTGAATTTACCATGCCTTAGCTATACCTTCCCCCGGGTAAAAGAGGACAAGCAAGGCTACCTCAAATCACCTAGCATTTCATGCAGTTATGCGTATGGAAAAAGCTGACACATAAAGACTTGTTATCCCCACACTAATTTGTCCATGTGTCCATATCCATAGTTACACTTGTTTATATAACACCAGTTTAAAATGATACTTTCAGGGTCTGAATACATGAATGAGTGATCTCATTCATGTACTGACATGCTTGACAACTCACCATGCATCAACTGAGCCACGGTAATTGACCATGTGTGTTTGCTCTTAGCCTGTGGCGATCTCAGATGGAAGAAACCAGTTTAGACTTTTCTTTTTCTTGGCCCTGAGGTTAAGCTGACACACTGAACCTCACGTTTGCTGCGGGCTACAGAAAGGCACGCTGCAGTTACCGTGCCTCAACTGATGTGCGGTAACTCGTTAAGTTGCTGGAACCGGACAGCATGCCTGAGCTGTTGGTTAAAATGGGATAATTGAGGGCATAAATCAGGTGTTAGTTCAGTTCAGTGCAAGTCAATTAGGAATGGATTTAAGGTAAACTGACACAAATCACTCTTAGTCCAGAATAGGAGTGGCTACCCAGCACTAGCTTAACTAAATCCAATACAGCTTAATCTAACATAAATGGAAAGACTTTCAGCTAGTCATAAAAAAACAAAAATCTTATGTGCATTGCCTAGGGCATGTGCATTCACTTCAAGCAACAAATACAATTGGACAAATAAACAAAGAAAGTGAGCCAAATTCACAGCTATCTCTGCAGACAATGCAGAGAGAGGGACAGAGGTAGCTGTGAAAGCAGCTATACCTTCTCTGGCTCTCCTGGCAGATTTGGTATGTGCCATCATTTTCAGCTGTAAACTGCTGAAGGTAAGAATGGATATTCCGCATTATCTCAGAAATGTGCATGATTTAATAACAAGTATGTAACAATGCTAACATGATCCTGGTAAAAGTCGATTGTGAACAAACATGAAACAGCTGAGTTTGTTTTCATTCCTTCAGCTTGATGAAAAGTATTAAGGATCAAAAGATGATATAGATACTGAAAAGCAAATCTAGGTTTCATAAATTTTAATAAGCAAAGTGTTATTAGTAATTCAATCTAGCAGAAAAATCCCTAATGAATAAAGAGCAAATAAAGCTTGATTTTCTCAAATGGCTTCACCCTTCATCTCTAGAAACTTACTGAAATTAAGGAAGCATAGCTGGGATTAGTCATATAGGGACAATTTTTTAAATCTTTTACCAATGGGAGATTAACTTGAATGAAGGAATTTGGCCCCCTAGTTCCCATTTCCTGGCTGAGTTGCTCTTCTAAGAAATTCTTTTATGGAGAATGTCCGTGGGAAACTAGTCTGAATTCCTTGTGTTGTGTGAGATTTTAGGAGACTCTGTTATGGATCGGCATCCCACTAGGGAGGATACAAGATGCCTATGCACAACAAAACGATAGTCTTGCCCCTACAACATACTATGTAGCCCTAGCAGCAGGCTGGGCTTTGAATTTATTCCTGTGTGGCTGTTGAGAACCAGTAAGGAGTCGTCCTGCAGCCTGTGGGAAGAAATGCAGCCCTTTCTCATGGTGGGTACTTGGCTCATCCATCCAAGGTAAAAATATGTTGTTCTCCACGCTATGGGACTTGTGCTGTAAGTGCCCTTTGCTGTGGCATGAATTTTGTTCACTGGTTTTTTCCCCCCTCACTCCAAACAGCACTGTACACACACTGCATAGTTGCAGCAGACCACGCATTTTGAACACAGGAAAAAATAAGTGTATTATTATCAGGGTAATTGAGTGTTGGAAATAAAAGTTGCCTCCAGCACTTTGTCCAGATTAAAATCTCAATCAGCACCATTATCTGAGAAGTATCTGCAGTGACACGTGCATGCTATGCATCTCAGTCAGCAATCTGGCCTATAGCATTTGCAGAAGCTTTAGCAATTTCTTTAATGACCCTTACAAGTCCTCCATTTATTCAAAAGCTGAAATGCTAGTCTATGTGGGACAGAAACTTCTAAAACAGCAGATTGAAGTACTCTATGTAAATGGAGCAATTTCTGTTAACACATGTCGGCTAAACCAGAGCTGCCAATCAGCCAAGCTGCTGCTCTGTGACAACAAACATCTGAGGTACTGGAGCTTGAAGTTAATCGAAGTTATGTATTTTATCATGCAGAACTAAGCCATCAGCCATTGCTCTCATAGACATGGTTTTCATCTTCCCCCTCAACCAGAGTATACACGCTTTTTCAGAAGAAAATAAATGTTATGTACTTAGCCTTAATATTAACCTTAACAATTTAGCTGTTACAGTTGATGTTTATTCTGCCTCTAGCACCAAATTTTGCATGCAAGCATAATTTGGGGATCACCGAAGGAAGAAAACCTAAAGCACAGCTATTGTTAATTCAAGACCAAGCACTTTTGTTTGTATCAACATGAAGTAATGACAAATCTAAGAACTGTAGCTAATACTGTTTTCCCCTCATCATGTTAGAGATCTGAAAGGCTCCTTCAGAGGATTATTATTTAAGAAGTGGTTCAGTGGAAGAGTAACTAGTTTTAGAGTGTATACTACAAGAGTCAGAATTGAAGGAACTAGCAAGAGCAAGTAAAGCAAAGCCATTTCCCCAGCACCATTTCTACACCCCACCACCAGTTGCTTCTTTTTTTCTGGTGCACATTTTTGCTCCTCCAGCATCAAGAGTGAAATTATCGTTCAGTCACGTTGCTATAAATTTGGACCAGTTCCGCTGACTGTTGATAGTCATTGCCTCCAGATGCCCTGGGGATGCATGTTATACTGCATGCTCTGTGTGGCTCCTTCTAAACAATGTATAGCTGATCCCTTTCTTCATGCCAGCTTCCTCATGAGCCATGCGGCGGTGTAACGGTTCCAGCTTCTTTCTGCATCCTGAAGATTTTGGCTCGAGTTTTGCTTGTTTGCCATGAGAAGGTTCCAAAATAAGAAACAATCCTCTCCTTCTCCCTTCTCTTCACATGGTTACATTTAGTCTTTCTTTTAGTGCTTTCCTCTCATCACAAGGCTGGGAGTATATGCTGTCTTACTGCTTATGGAAAATACAATTTATGTACTGTCCCAAAGATTTGCTCATATTTGAGCTTTTCTCAACCGATCTGACTTTGTAGCCTATAGCTTTAGGTGCATCTGATGATTCCCTTTTTTCCCCTCATTGTTTTGGTTCGTTAGTTTTAGCACTGCTGACACAAACAGTGCATTTCAAAAGGCATCTTTCCTGTGGGCTCTGTTTACTCGTTAATGTGGCTACGTGTCATCTCAAGTCCTGGGTGTCAGCTCGCTTTGCTTTAGATTGTGGCATTCCCATGATTTATTGTATCTGAAGGAAAGCACAGTTACATCTGTAGGAAACTGAAGAAGAGTCATGGGAAAAGGGGAGTTGTCGGAGTTCTAGCTGTGAGGGGGACTGGGGAACTTGACATTTAGGTTCCTGCACAAGATGTAATTTCCAGCTGAATAGCTCAGGCACTTACACAGCTTCACTTTGGCCCCAGCTGTGCGCTAAGTGCAACCGACATCTCTCTTAAAAGCTGCTCACAGCAACCTGACTTGATTTGACTGTTTTGTTTTCAGTAAAAGACAGAGGAAAAAAGTTGCTTTAGTAAAGTAGCTGATTACCCACATGAACTGGATTGGAATATTTCAACCAAGCCACTCAGAAGTGAACCAAAGTAGCTGGGAAAATGGCAGATGAATCTGACAGCTTGCAAATAAAGTTTTACTGAAAACATCGCACACTAAGTCAATGCCTGTGTAGCTTCTGGTACTGAATTATTGGTACAATCTCAGTTCTTTCCAATGAATCACATTTTCCTCAGTTCAGGATTAATCAACATGTCATTTAGATGTATTCTCAGACAATAAGCACTATGATATGGATGTCAAACTATTTTAGGTCAGACTGTTTTCTATTTTTAGCTTATCTATTCCATTATAGGACTAATGCCTCAAATTCAGAAAAGGCAAGTGTTACAAGATAAGAGGAAAACCCTGACTCCATGAAGGGACAAGCGAGAGTTGTGCTGTTGATCCTAATAGGGCCAGGATTTCACCTGATGGATCTGTTTTAATTAAAGCTTCTTCCAGTTCAATTTGTAGTTCTGTCCTCAGTAAACTGAATCGGTCACTCAAATCCCTGCTTTTAAAATGCTTTAAAGTTCCCGAAATGTTGCAGATGAGGGAACAGAAGAGCAGGAGGTGGGGGGCTACATGTTTTGAGTAAAAGGTAGAAGAGGTCCCTGATTCACTGCACCATGCTGCCTGGTACACAGTATACTGCATTCTTAGTTTTTGCTGTGGATCCTTAATATCTTTATGTATCATTCTAAGATAAGCAAGACTGAATTTTGTGTTCTTACATATAAACATACCTGTTTCTTGTATTATACATAGCATGTGTACATATGCACATATATGTACGCACACACAATGCTTCCTTCATTAACGTTAAATGGTGAAATTTCTTAAGCGAAGCAGTCTTCAAAATTAAGACAAGAAAAAATTTCAGAAAGAAAAAACCAGCAAAGATATCCATCCAAAATGGAGACTGCCTTTTCTCTTAGTTAAAAGTTGGACTGCACAAACACATTATATGTGCATGTACGCCTTCACAGCTCAGAATTCAATGTGGACAATCAGGTGTCAAATTATACAGCTCCTGCAGAAACTCACAGAGCCAGTGAAGACCAAATTCAAACCCTCCCTGTCCGTAACGAGCCACTGCCATCCAAAACAGAAGAGAAACTCTGGGTATGCCTACAACAGGGATAGCCAACTGGAGGCCCGCAGAATTTGGATCAAGCCCACAAAGCAGTTTTCTTTGGCCACTGAGAAGCTGGCTGGCTCTGAGGCCAACCACGTGGTGTTGCTCCTTGTGCTTGGGGCAGGATGCACAGCAAGTTGTGTCTGCCTGATCTTCACGGGGTCAGCTAACCTGCCCTAACTCATAATAAAAATGGTTTTCCAAATCCTATGCAAGTTGGCTAGCCTTGTCTACATGCTTTCCTGCGTGCAGATGAGAACTTGCTTTACTCATGGTCTGAGCTGGCCAGAGAGCCCTGATCCCAAGCTAATATCCTGCCTCTCAGCAGGCCACAGTAATTTGGGCATGTAGCACATTAGCTGCAGCTACACGGCTTCTGGTTCTCTTGGACAGCGGCCAGAGTAAGCTCATATCTGCCTTCAAAAGACCATGTAGACATCGCTTATGTAGCTGGTAGTCAGAAGACCTATGACAGGAGTGGAAAAATACTGCTCCTGCACAGTGGAAAGCAGAAGCGTATGTTGTGCTTTACAATCTCTCAGTGCCTTTTCCATGTTCTGGGGATCTTTACTTCTGACCAAGATTGCGGAGTCTGACTAGTTAGGCCTAAAAGTCAGCAAGTTCTGCCTTCGTCAGTGTCTGCCAAACATATGAATGCCCACGCAGCGGATCACGAAGTACCTGCCTACTTGAGATTCAATCACGCTCAAAACCCTGCCTAATTTCTCATATTAAGTTTCCTAATCTCCAGGCTATCATTCCTTTTTAAACTGCCCCATTGATTTAGTAGCATCTTTAAAAAGAGCATTAAAATTATTCCCCCTCTGCAGCACTGCTCTGGTTCATTAATTACTTCGCATTACCAACATAAAACTTGTAAAGTGAAAGAAAATTGCAGCACTGACTTGCAATTGCTATCACATTTTCTGATGCCTGAGTCGGGGACCGGCTGTACTCTGCAGTTACAGCCCTTGCCCTCAATACTTGCTGCACAAACACAGAGTCATTTGCTGCTTTGAAAATAATTACACCACCACATTGTGTATTTACACTTCACTCATGAGAAATCTCTTTCAAGTTGTAACAATCTGAGTGCAAATCAGCTTTTAGGGTAATTTTGGTTTCTTTTTAGACATTTTCTTTCTCTGCTGTCAGAGAAGGAAAAAAAAAACATGTGGCCCTTGGGTCCCTTTCTCCAGCCATGCAGAATTACTGTCCTGTATGCACAAACAATGAAAAGATATATTTTCTTTGAGAAATCTGCAGATACTGCAGAATAAGTGATGGATCTGCTCATCTGTTAAGCATTATGAGCTGGACAGGAGATAACACGCATCAGAACCACACCCTATTTGATTGTACTTAACTTAAATCCACAGTGGAGGTGGGTGGCACCTCTCCCAGGTGGCATGCTATGAAGTCTGGGTCTGAGGAGTTTCTGTGCCTTGTTGGGAACAGCAGCAGTGCCGAGAGCATCAGGGCCTTGGTCCTGCAGCAGAAGGAACATGAACAGGTATTGAAGACTCCGGTGCATAGCCTGGCTGCAGGAGCTGAACCGCTGCTCCACATCCAGCTCATGCACCAGGGGATTCCCCCCTCCAGCTGCTCCTTCTGCTCTGCAGAAACGCCAGCCACTCGCTTGCCAGGGTTCACCTTTCCCCCTCACTTCAGTTTTCCGTGGTCTCCAGCTTCTTCCCTTTTACATCTCACTCTCTAACCTGAGAGCTTGCAGAGTAAAGTTCAGTATCAATTGACTATTCCTCAGCCTTAGCAGAAAAGGAACAGCAGAGCGATCATCTTCCCAATGAGTCAGTGCTTCTTGCTGGAGGATGCATGACTCACCATGGCTGCCTCCCTCCCCCATTGCTCTGCCTCACCTCCAGCCTCTCCTATTCCAATCCCACCTTTACAAAAATCATCCTTATTCGTTAAGTCCTTCTTGCCATTGCCTTCTTTGCTATAAGCTTGGGGACAGGGAAAACGTAACAGTACTCCTGTTTTCATATTACAAAAAAGTGCTATTGGTTTTCACCACTCAGATATACGTCTCCTGGCCCCTCTGGACATGCGCGCAAGCTCTGCAGCCACAAACCTGTCTGCAAAGTGACTTTCAAATGAGGCCTATTAGAAACAGAAATTTCCTACTCTAATACATTTGTTCTGGGCCATAGGTAAGATCCCAGTGCTCTTCAGCTCCCCCCCACCCCACTGCTATGATGCCTCAGGGGTATTTCTGTTACAAACCCACTCCACTAAGTAGTTACGAACCTGGATTAAGGAGAAGCTGTAACTGCTGATTGAACCAAGAGAAGAATCAATGAGCCAGTGTTAGAAATCAAGGAACAGAGTACTTTTACCCCCATCAGTTCCAGTGCAATGGTGTTGACTTTTTGCTTCCTGACTTTTACGGAGGCATAGTTATTCTCATTTTACCCCACTGGGCTAATTTTCTTCCCAGAAACAAAGTACTGGCCGCTCGGGATCACACCAGGAAGCAGTCAGGAAGCAAAAAAGCACCTGGATTTTATGCCATAGGAGGGACAAACAGCTGGAATGCAGAAACGGTGACAGGAGAAGCTGGTGGCCTTTACAAATGGAAGAAAGTAGAAGGGTTTTTTACCTTTTGAGACCTCCAGAAAATAACAGGATACAACTTTTGGAAATACAAGCTTGTGGATTAGTGCTGGGTGCCAGATTTGCAACACAAACATGCCGACCACAGACTCCAACCCAAGCAGGGCTACAGTTTGCAGCCACCAGCAGCAAGTGTCATTTATATCTGCTGGGTGGAGTGGGAGGAAGAGCCCTTACCCCTTTGTGGTGGGGTCTTTAATACATGTGCTTATCTGGAAGGAGGTCCAGTGAGAGTTCAAGCTCTGCGTGGGGCCTCTAGGTGTGACTGCCATGCAGACAGTAACTTCAAGATTTGCTCAGTAGCTAAGGCGATCTCTCCACAGGGAGGGACTTGCCCTGCCTCAGCCCACGCTGTGTTTTCCCAGAAAAAGAGGCAGCTCAGCAGCCCGTGCTCTTCGGAACACAGTATCTTTTGCTGGCACATTGCAGTCATTAAAGAGCAAAACTTGACATTAGCTAGCTAGGCCTGGTTTCTCTAGAAAATCATCAGAAAACAGCTAAAAAGCAAAACCCCAGCACATTTGTGTGACTTTGCGGTAAGACTTTACAACAGCCTGAGCTGGACTGCTCGTGCCAGTTCCAGCGCGTACCCCAACACCAGATGGGACAGATCCTGCTGGTGGGGGATCCGTAAGAGGACAAAAGCCACAAGATCAGCTCATCCAGCCCCAAAGCTGGACAGTGGTTGCAAGGAGAGGGCATCTGGTGGACAGAGATAGTGAATAGTGATTCAGAGAAAATTCCTCAGCTTTTTAAAACTCTCCCTGCCCAATGGAAATGCCAAACAGGTATGCTTCTCTCTTGCAGTGAAATCTTTTGCCTGGAGCTGACTGGGATTAGCTAGTTACAGGGCAGCATGCATGACACCTCTTTGCCACAGCTTGAGTCAACAGAGAGCGCGCTCCTCGGGGCAATCCCTGCCTCTCCCTCAATCTTGTACAACACCACGCAGACACGAAATAAGGCACAGTATAAATAACAGCTCTGTCTCCCTCCTGCACTAAAATGCAAGCAATTTAAAAGCCTTTCTTACAGGGAAGAGCAGAAAGCTGCTGTTTTAAAGCCACTTTATTCTCACTTGTTAACATTAAGCCCAGCCTTCTGCTCATAAATAATGCATATGGCCTCTTTTTCCTCAATTACACAGCAGTGTCAGATTCCACACTCTGCCTTCCCAGAGTCACTTTCTGTCTCTTCTGGAGACAGCAAGGCCCACTTGGATGTCTGCAACAGCCACATACTCATTAGACTTGAAGAAGATCCTTTCCATACACAGTTTAAAGACACACAACACCTTTCTCTTGCAGTTTTGGTAATTATCCCGTACTGGGCTGAAATGCTGGGTGGCAACGTGTTTACAGTAATTAAGTTTTGCCTTATCCAGCATTCGTGGTGCAGATTCTAAATACACTCTATCATGCAAAGATGAGCTGGGCAAGAGGGTCACTGCATAGCTCATGAGCTACAGTGCACACGGCTGAGAAGAGAGGAATTAAGACAATGCTCCTGCAGGCTGAGCAGGGAAACAGAAAAATCATGGGGAATTCAGTTTGTCAGGTGAGTTGAAGATATGAAAACAAAAGAAAACAACCCCTCTTCCTCTCCCACCCACCATCTTTTTGTATTAATTTAAACTTAACTTGTTGAGATGAGAAGCCAAGGTTTCTGCTTTGCTATCAACAGCTTGCTGTCTATAGATACTGACTCATTACAGAAAGGCTGCCTGCTTTCATGCCTTCAACTAGGCAACCAGAAAATGTTAGACTGAAGTATTGCATGTTATAGATTGACAACATTTAAAACCTAGATGGCCGAGCTACTGATAAAATTTCCATACTCATTAACCATGACATCTCCAGTTCTCCCCCACAGCATTCTGTCAGATTCAGCCAGACCAAGAACCTGTCTTAGCTGCCAGAAATCATTTCTTTACTCCTCCATGGATTGGCATTGCCTGAATGTACTCTTACCCCTCAGAGCAGAAGTTTATAGAAATCTCTTTCCCATTTCCCAGCTGTGCATCTTGCCTTCCCTGCGCACACACATGGTCTATTAGCTGTCCACAGCTATGCCCATCTAGCTGGCAAGCTGCCTGTTCACAAGCTGCTCCAGCAGTTGCCCTTGAGCATAAGCCAGTGCCAAGTCCCTTCTCAGGAGTTCATGCTCCGTGCTAGCAGTAACACGATTGTACTGGATGGCTTCACCCTGCACACTGCTGACAACGACCTCTTGGGGACCCCAGGTTTGCTGATGGCAACAAGCTCCTGAGTATTTTCCAGGCTAATATTTGCCAGGTTGTATTGTCACAGCCGTCTCACAGACCAGCAATCTGTCAATAGCAGAGTGAGGCTTACAAATGCAGAGTGACACAGGAATCTAGGACTCTTGTAGTTCTTGGTATGAAAGACTGTTTCACACATGATGTGACACTGGAGAACAAGTACAGCCAGAGAGGCAAAAGGTGGGTGCTGGGCTGGGCCGGGCCATTTTGAAAGGGAAGAAGTTTAACTGATGAGTGTTAAAAGGGTGAGCAACAGCATTTCCAAATAACTTTTCTTACAAGGAGAATAACTTTACCCACTACAGATCCCGTCTGTGAAGGGGAAGCAGCTTCCCAGGCTCCTGCAGGCGGCCAGGGTGAATGCTAAAGTGTCAGAGGGTGGGTCACCCTCAGTGCTTCACCGCTGAATTACCATTTGCTTTGTAAAAAAAGCCATATTGACTGAGAAAGAAAAGAAAGGAAGAAAAATAACTCTGTACTGTCAACCTAGGGTATTCAGCTGTAAAAGGGCACAACTAAATTCTGGTCCTGACACTGCAAGTGTATGATTATTGCTACCCAGTGCAACAGCGTCAAAGGAAAAAAGTGTTCTCACCCACCTTGTATCTCTTGGGAGAACAAATCATGTCAGCCTGTACAGTCAGCATCACCACAACACATTCGCCAGGCTATCGATGCCTGAGGTGAAGCTCTCGCTAGTGCTGTGTTGCCTCACAAGGCATGTTCCCTGGCATAAGAGGAGCAATATATTAATGGCACATATCACGTACCATTGATAACTGCTGGCCATCCCACACACAGGCTCTTCACAGGTCAAATTACTTTTGCTGGTGTCAACGTCCTCTGCTCATGTTCAACAGGAAATAGTAAAAAGATGCTTTGCTTTACATTCTAAAGCTGGAAGAATGAAAATACATGTACATCTTAATAATATTGCTTAAAACATGAAACCGGTCCAAATGTTTCAGATTGAAGCTGCTCAAAGGAACAAAGAAGAAGTCTTTCTGACAGACTCAGAACCCAGACAGGAACAATGGGGCTTAGATTTAAAACACAACCCAGAACTGAGTTCTTGCAGTTCTTGGAAAATATGAGTACTAGACTGGTGCATTTTTTTATTCACTATTATTATCTCCCATAGACATTCATCCTGATCTTAACATCTTTATTGTCCACATAGAGCAAGTTTCCTCTCAAACAGAAATGAATGTTCCAGTAACTTTCCTCAGACAAAAACATAAAAATCAAATAAAAAAAGACCCCTTTATAACTTTTTAAAAAACATACACTTCATCTTGTGATTCAAAGTGCTCTTTGTTTCAGTAAGTATAAATACTGAATTTTACAAAGAAAAGAAAGCATCAGTGAGAGAGAGAAAACCTCTGGCATACATGGGTTAAATAACAATTGCAGTCTTAGTTCCAGACTGACTACACTGAGAGGCAAATACTAGGTAAAGTCAGGGTTGTTATTTTGCCTCAAGGACAACAGATCTTTGTCCTGAACCCTGCAGTCAATACCTATAAATATTATGAATGTTGTCATAAAATTTTGAAAAACATCTCTATCAGGGACACAAATATACGACCTTCTGCTTTAAAATTATAGCAGAGTTGAGTTAGAAGCTACCATTCACTTCTTAGAAATGTAAGACAATCATTTTGCATGCTATTCATCTGATGTAAAAGATCTTTTTGTCTGCATTAGCCTTAAATCCTTTTAGCTGAACTTGTTAGCAATGGGGACGGGGATAGCAGTATTATTTTAAAGCCCTCTGCATGCCACCCTCTACGAGGAAAGTTAGACCCTCTCCCAGAACGAGAGCAATGGCCAGAGCGTGGGTAAGGGCTACTGCTCCTGCCTGGGCAGGGAGCTTGGGCACCTCTGAGCCCTCCATGCCTCATCTTTAAAGGAGGCTCGATCAATCAGCCCTCCTGCAAAATCATTTTGTGAACTCTGGTGAGAGATGCAGTATAAATCCACATGAACATTTCCTTTTATTATCAGTAAATACTCTTGGATTGGTTGAAATTGTTCCTGTCACTGATACCACTGATCTCTGAAGAGATAAACATGAACTGATTGATGACTTGTCTGCAGGATCTATTTCAACCACCCCCAGGCAGGATATTTTCCATGTGGGTAATAATAAATCTTACTATTGAATGTCATCAAATGAAAGCGAATTATGGTAAAAATAGGCACAGTTATGTATTTCTTATTATATAATATCAAGGAAGATTTTTCAAAGATTGGAGGAGCTTTCATTTGCATACATGATTTTTAGTAATGCAAACCTTTTGCCTGCTTTTAATATATATATATTTTTTAAAGCCTTGTACAGTCAAGCAATGTAAAGAGACTATCTCCTCAAAATAGCCTGTTGTGTAGTCAGGTCTGGAAGGTAAGTTTCTCATCATGACTGAGACTGAATAAGAACAGTGTCCATTCTCAACAGGTACCAGGACTGCCTTTGCTTCCACTTTTTATATTATATTTTCAGGAATTGCTAGTACTATTTTATACATTTTATTTGCAAAGGAAGCAAATGGCATCCTTTCTTGTCAGTTAATATAAAAGGTTTGAGGGGAGAGCTGTCACTCATTCTTACTGATTGCAATTCTTCTCTAAAAATGATTGTAGCGTTCCAGGGGAAAGTTCTACCCTTATAATGAGAACAGCATTGAAAATTCTCATGCCACATTATTTGTGCCAAATTCAGAAATAAAGATCTAAGCAACTTTCTAGGACCTGTTACATACAATAAAGCCAATGCTTTGTACCAGGG
>VZTV01000344.1:0-25502 GCA_013400875.1 Anhinga rufa | reverse complement strand
TTCTATGATTCTATGAATACTTAAGAAAAGTAAACGATCTCATTTACAACTAACAGCAAATTCAATCACAGCTGTTCTTTTAAGTACTTATAATGTAGATTTGTCTAAGAAGAAATAACAAAAGAACATGCAAAAAAATTTCATACCATTTGTACCTCTGGTGAAACAAAACATACTGTTTTCTGTAGAAAATTCTTGCTGAATTCAAGGTGTATGTTTATTATTAACTTCAGAAATAGTAAGAATAGCGGGGGGAAATAAATAAGCTTTATACCTAAGTAAAGTAAGACTTGGTTTTAATGAAATTTTGAAGGAAATTATTTTTCATGGAGATGGGAATATATGGTCCACCTTGTAAAGAGGTTTGTGGGATCAAGATAGTAGCATACAAAGAATAAAATTACTCCTGTATTACTTAGCTGAGCTTGGGTTCATACAACACTGCTTTGTGTGCTTATTCAATGAAAGTGAAGTTCAACATCTTTTAAACATGCATTTTTAAACTTGATTAAAACAGTCAATTTTATAGAGTGAAAATTTAACTTCTCAGTCAGTTTTATAGTAAAACTCCATGCCGAGCTGAGTGATAATGGATGGTCTGTAAAGCATGAATTGAAGGAGAAAGAAATTATGGTTCTCTGCTTCTCCTCAAAGATAGAAATACACAAAACTGAAAAAGAAATAAAGCAGTTCTTTGAGCTTCAAAAATACTGCTTAAATTGATTTCTGCTGAAGGCAAAATGTTTACAGACTATAGCATGAAAAGAAACATCTGTTTGTAGATGGCAGCTGAGAATTGAACATTTACCACAGTAGGACAACATCTGGAAGTGACACAGTGCAGGGTCTCCCTGTGGAAAAAAGAGATTTTATAGTATCTATGAAAGGAATGTATCATTTGAAAACTGTATTCAGTAGTGTGACTGCTGGGAAACCAGTGTTGCTTTTGTTGTCCCTTCTTCATTAGCATATGTGTATGTAAATAAGCAAACCCCAAAATCTTTCAATGTTTTCCAGTAGCTTCTAACTGCAAATTCTCAGTTGATGAGGATGAGTAAAGTTCATGCAATTTATGAAGCCTCCTGTCTTAAAAACAAAAAGCTGAAAGACTTTCTGATACGTTTGTTTCTTTAGAAAGATCTCTGTGTTGTCTTTTGAAACTCATCAAACGGGTTGAAAGGAAATACTGATAGCTGAGCTGTGTGGGGCTTGCTGCAGCAGTACTGATGGTAGCTCTGCGAGCCCTGCAGCAGCAAATGAACGCTCTCTGCTCAAGCCCAACAAATAGCTATTAACCCACTGCTGGAAGTACTGTTCCCCTTCCTAAAGTTATGTTGTGCAGGTACTAAGCTGTAGTTCAGGTTTGTGTCCCTTTGAAAGCTTAAGATCTCTCAGCATCACCCATGGGACAAATTCTTAGTCTGAATTTTCATTTCACTTTGACTCCAGCAGTACACAAGGAGTGAGTATTTACGAAATATCTTCGTCACCCAGTGCAGCAAGAGGTATGGGAGCAGAGGATGGTGTAGGAATGAGAGCAGAGAGCTGCCCTATCTGGCCTTCTCACCCCAGCCTGTGTTCATTACTCTCTCAAGTAATTAAAACTTGATTTCAAAAAGAGAATGTAGCTGTCAGCATTTGCTGACTGTTCCTTAATCCCAACTTCACAGTCACTCTGCTGCCACCAGCCTGATTGTTGTTTGCAAAGACAAAGTGGTTTACACCAGAGTGTGGTGCGGATTTTTGGGTTTGTTTGTTGTTTGGGGTTGTTTTTTTCCCCTCTTAAGTTGAATTATGAAATAAATTTTTCTGGAATAAGAATAGTCGTTTAGAAAAATATGCTTGCCAGGAGGAAAATTGCTCTCCATTCCACATGGATACCCCTCTGGTGCTGACTAGTATGTGATGAAATGTTCACAATCAAGAGAACTGGGAATTAAGTCAAAAATCAAACTTCATAATGATGGCACAAGAGATATGTCAGAAGGGAGCCCTCTGTTATGTCCTGCTCTAGACACTTCAGAATTATTGTCTGTAGTGGCACAAATCACCCTCTTGAAGCATCTTGTTTTATGATTACTTGTGGTCACTTGAGATGTACTTGTTGAGGGGTCCTTGCTTGGCGGCCATGGCAGGTAGTTACTTCTCTTGAAAGCAGTCCAAGACAAACTGTTGTGCAATACAGCAGAGTGGTTGTTGCTCTCCCTCATTTAGCCAAAGCATGAGTGTGTTTGGTGCTTTTAGAAATAGAAAGAAAACTCTGCACATCTGCAAAAGACTTCTAGCCAGAATGTTTGAAGCTTTGTTCCTGATCAGTTCATGCATTTGGTATTTGAAGGTCACTAAATGAACAGCTGTCTTCATTTTTCAAAATAGGAAGGAGAGAGTGCTTACACACTTTCAGGCCCCTTTCACCAGTTTGGCTTGTTTTCAGGTAATACACACTATATCCAAGTGAGCTCTGATGACTGATACAGCCAGTTCAGCTATCTTTCATGCATATAAGCCCCATAGTTTAATATCTGGAATTAGACACACAAGCGGGGTTGTACTGCCGCTGCCTGAGTTGAACTTTACCTGGTATCCTGGAACTGTCAGAGCCCTGAATAGGTCTAGCATGACCTGGATGTTTTTGTGGCTCTGCACAAAGTAGAATTCATAACAAAGATGAAGGATGAGGTTCCTCAGTCTTCCACTTGAGACTCTTCAAGGCTGCAGATATATTACATAACTTCTGTTAGATTAGATGCCTGTAAACTAGATAAAAGAAACCTAGACCTGGTCTGACATGTTCATGGCTAGGAGCATGGCCACAGGTGAGGAACGCTAGGAAAGATTCTTGGCTGTTTTTTTGACATTATTCCTAAACTATTAAATGCCACTGTTGGCTCCTTCCCAGGTTATAATATCATCCTGAAGACTGTGATTCCAAGTAGCCAAACTGATGATACCTCCTTCAGTACATTTAGAACAAGAGAAGAAAATTGCCTTTCTTCTTTCCAAGGAACAGCTGTAGCAGCTGGTAGGCTGGGATACTTGTACTGTGCTGTGATTGGTATTTCTGGCATCCTCTGCCTTCAGAAATTGCCTGATCCACATATAGAAAAATGGGTCTTTTTTGCATGTACTCAAAACTCTAATGCTATCTGAAAATAGTGTGCTTTGAGGCAAGAGGGAATTTCTTTATGCTAAAGTTCTGAAGGCAAAATTAATTGGTGCTAAGAGAAGTTACTGGGGATGGCCAGTGAAGAAACTTGGCTAGGACTAATTTTGAGACATATTTACAGGCAAAGAAAAGGTATCTGGAATCACCATGTCTTTTGTGCCTTCTGTTAAAGCCACAACATTTGGCTCACCAAGTAGGCATAGAAAATTTGACATACAATACTGGGCAGAAAGAGCAAGCTTGCCAGGAGTAGAGCAGTGGAATATGTGGGCAATCATTCAACTTAATTTGTAAAGCTTTATGTGACACTAATTCCTTGGCCTGTACTCAGGTTAGAGTAATACTGCATTGTTCTATCTTATTGTAATTCTCCCCTTAATAATACCAAATTAATTTTTATGCAAGACAAGCCAAAGCAAGGCCTGCCATGGCATGCATCACTAAAATAAACCTTCAGAGGCTGGATGCCTCTCTCCAATGAGCTAATATATAATCTCTTACTACAACTGTTGTGTCTTGATATTTGATTTCTATATATCTATAGAAACAATTACAGCAATTTAATGCCCTGACCTCATTGACTCACAGTGATTCAGCATTTCAATGAATCTTAATCACAAATTCCCCTTATGTTCCATGAAGAAAGTTAGGAGCTCAGTCAACTATTTGTGTTTCCTCATTATAACTCCAATTGAATGAGTCAGCTGCATTCAACAGCATTTGAAGCTTACAAGCTGAAGAGCTCCTTCCTAAGGGAGTATTTTACAAGAAACACAGAGGAATCAACATGTTGTTGACTCTCTTCAATGAAGTTCTTTGCATGAATTGGGGAGCTTCTGCTAAGTTCATGATCCTGGTCTGATTTTAGAGAACTTGCATTTTGAAAGTTGAAGGGCTTGAGATATGAATGTCTGTCTTAACGTGTTGAGGTTAGATCTGAGGTCTAAGTGTTACTTGAAAAACATTTTCCAGAAGTGTGTAACTTCAGCAATTGAGTGTACCCTTGGTTTGAGATAACTTAAGAGTAGAAAACTTACTTTTTCTTTGTTTTGCAGGTCCGCCCTTACTAAAGTGTTTTAGTATTTTTCTCTTCTCCACATGCATTTTGCTTTGGGAACCAGTAATTTTTGTTTAGATCCCTTTACATCTCTCTCACCCTCTTTCCTGTGTTCAGCCAGCTCTGTACTGGCCCCTTCCAGGAAAAGGGTCTGAGACAGCAGTGGAGGGAAGTGGGCAGTGAAACTAATTATGTACAGCACAACTCCCAGCCCCTCTCCTAGTAAATGGGAAACTCATGAACATGAGTAACTTATTTAAGTACATGAGTAACTCTTCCAGATGGCCATTGGACTCATTACTATGCCATCTATGAGTATAAAATTGCTAATTTAAAGAGCAGAATTTTCAAAAGCCAGAAGCCTAAACTTTGGTGAGTTCAATGTATTCCTGGCTGGTTTTCATGTTCAACGTGTCACTTTGTAGTGGTATACTGGAGTGGTTTTTTTGTTCCAAGTCTCCAGCTAATAAGCATTAAACAGATAACAGAAATATAAGGGACTATCATTAAAGTGGTACTTTAATTATTTTAACTATCACAGTTTTCTATATATTTTTTATAAGTGGTTACAAATGTTTCACCTGCTATACTATCAATTAAATAATGTGTATGTTCACACAATATGTAATTAGAAGCACGGTCTGGAGGTTATTGGTTTCTTATTTAGCTTGATTTCTTTTTTTGACACAAGAATACAAGTCAAAAGATTGTTTTGAAGCCTGCTAGCATATTCATGCATGATCATTAAGTGCATAAATAGTAAAAAACTGTTTGAGACAAGTCTCTAGATTTTAGGTGCTATTGAACACCTCCATGTTCATGGACACAAGACAGAATTTTTGATAGTCGTTGCCTCTGAAATCAAGTCTTTAAGCTAGTGTAGAACTAGAGATCCTACGTAAGTTTTGATCCTGTGCAGAGATTTTACCTTTTAGTCACTGGATGCAGTGCTTCCTATAGGGGCAAGGTATTATTTAATACCTTTTCTCTTTCTCCGGAAGTGGCAACATATGCTTCTGTTGTTAATATATCACTGTTAGCACTCTACTTTTGAAAAAAATTCCATGGTGTCTCCCTAGATTCAACCTCACTGGGAAACGTTTCATTCTTTAACATCTCAGATTTCTGCTTTATTTAAATATTATGTAACTAGAAGCAGGATCGACAGTCCCAAATACTGAAATATTATAAGACTTTGCAGAAAGCAAGATTTTAAAATATGAGAAGGCTTAAAATATACTGGATTATTTTCTTCTAGATTCTGAGCCTTTAGTAAATGTTTAAGTCTTGTTTTCAGGCTTCTCTGCCCCACTGCTGGCTGAGAAGTTTTGTTTGTTTCTTTGTTTGTTTGGGTTGGGTTATTATTTTTTTTTAAGAGAAAGAAAAGAGAGGATCTGAATTCCATTTCTTCAGGTAAATCAAACAAGTGTAATTTAAAGAAGATACTGTACCCCTGAAGATCTGCAAACAAAACCAGCTGCTCATTGCAACCTACAGCTCATTCTGTTTGCTGGCAGATCAGAGCTTTGGATTGCCATATAACAGCAGGTTGCTCCTCAACCATTTGAGTGCCTAGATGTCTTTAAAACTTCAGCCTGTAAAGAGTCTATTGCATGTCTAGGAAAGTGGCTCTGGTTGGTGGCTCCTTGCCAAAGATATGCCTTTTTTTTTATAACTTGGTAGTCTAGCTTCAACTTGTAGTCAAGCATCAGCCTACCTCTGCAAAACTAACAAAGCTGAACACTGTAAAGGTGTGTTCCCTAAGTTGTTCTTGATGATAGTGAAGTTGGGTCTTGATTTTTGAAGCCTAGTTTATTACTGAAGGGATATTACTGATCATTGGCTCATAAATGTGGAGGCATGTGTTGGTGTGTTTTTGCAGGGTTAGGCTCACTCACTTTCTGTGGGGAATGCCTTGAGTTCATGGCATCTGTCATGTATTAGCATCTTAAGTAGTTCCACAGAAACCTCCTTTACGTTGTTTGAACATGTAAGTAGGTAAAAAAAATGGCAGTAGTGAGAATTCAATCGTCTAACTGAAAAAAGTAAAGGGAAAACCTTTAGGTCTGAAAACAGGATGTATAGAATTATTTTTTGTGCTTTTAACTGTAAAATCTTGTGTGATGTGAGCTGTGGAAAAGGTTTAGATCTGAACAAACCCTTTTTCAAATATACCAATGTTCATGAGCGTAGGGAGGAGGAAGCTGGATAGGAAGCGAGGAATAGTGAGGAAGCTCACTCTTCAAGAGTTCTCCCTGCTGGAGCAGAGATTGCATCCAGCTGTACAGAAATCAGTCCCTGCCTTCTATGTTTTGACCGTACCTCTGACCTGATAATGTCTTTTCTGTCTTCTCTCTATCTTATCTGAGCTAATACAAAGAGACAAGAAAATCTCACCACATACCTGACTTAAGGCATTGAAATAGTTTCACAATTAAAACCAGACAACCTGGGGTGAGGGAGAGGGAAAAGCTGGTTACTGCTACGGAGAGGAAGAGTTATGGGAATAGAACATACATCTCTAGTGATGATCTTAATATAACTATCCATCTGCAAAGTCTGATACTCTTAAGGGAAAAAAAAGCTCAAAAATCACAGTGGAATCATAGGTTTTTTGAACATCGTTTCAGCAGCAAGTAGATAATTTTTAAACAGCTACGGGTCTACAATCATTGCAGCAATTGGAAGGCAAATGAGCATCTTAACGGAAGTTATTAACAAAGCTAAAACCCCTGTCTTGACTGAGAGTAATATAAAATGCAGGCAGGGCAGGCATGAAGTTCTGGACTGTGGTGGGTTGCTCTGCAAGTGAGCTTCTGAAGTGGATATATGTGATCTGGTTCTACTATGGGCTGAGATGTAATACTGCAAGATGTTGTTTTTTACAGTGGTGCTCTTTAACTGGCTGTCTTTTATATGCTGCAGAGGTGGAGTGCCACACTGAAGCTGCTGTTACAAATCCCAGGACCTCCACACAAGCTTGCAATGCTGATAGCACTTCAACTTAGGACCATAAAGTCTGTAAGTGCATTATTCTGTTGGTCATAATATGTTGTGCCAGACTTGTCCCCTGTATATTTGCATCAATGTTAATCAACTATGATTGTGACTTTCATTGAGTCTGTGAGGTTAAGGTCTGTGAGAAGTTAAAAGCTCATAAAAGAAAGCGATTGCAAGTGCTTTTTCTTAAGTGATTCCTCTTATTTCTTTTACTTCCCTTCTGGCTAGGAAGGTAGATTATTTTAATTTTTTAATTTATTTATGTAACTGAAAAAATGGGGGGGGAAGAAATGCACAAAGTTCAGAATTTCCTTGTGAAAATAGAAAATGTGGAATATGTTCTGTCACTGGTAATAAAATGTTCCATTTGACTTGGCCCTAATGTTCATATGTTTCATTTCAGGTACTCTAGGAAAAGCAAAGGAAGAAATAAAAGCTTCTTCATTGACTTGCTGGGGCAGAAATAGGAGAAGGAAGGGGACAGTGACTGTACTCACTCTCACCCAAACAGGCAGCCTAAGTGGAATTTTGTCATTGCAAGGCAAGTTTCTAGAAAAGTACTATCCAGATCAGGTAATTTTATAATCATGTGTTTGCCAAAATTAAAGAGAAATAGGTATTCTTTTTTATGCACATTTCACACAAGGATTTAGAGTGTTTCCTGAAAAGAAAACCTCTCGGAAAGCCAACATCGAGGCTGTTACTGTGGCTGTCACTGCTACCTTGCCAAAAAAAAATCACTTTGTTTGCTTATTTCAGGCACTTAAATAGCTCTTTTTCGCTACTACCTTACCAATATGGTGATAGTACTTGAGGACCATTATTTCAAAGTACCCCAAATTAAAAATGTTTTTTTTGTTTCTTATAAATCTTCTGCTACTTCTTCTATGAGCTGACCTGGTGTTTATGACTCCCTGGGCATGCAGAAAAAATCTGTAATTGTTATTACTTTCTACTCTCAGTCTTGAGACACTTCTCTTTCATATGTTTACCAGCACATCTTTTTGTCTTCTGATATAATTTTATATTCTTCTATTCTTTTCTAATTCTGTTTTAAAAACAACAAGGATGGAATTATCATATCATGCAGTAATCACTTCAACAGATTTATTTTATGCTTTTTGTAATGAAGAATATAGTGAAGCATAGAGTTTCCAAGAACTTGGCTTTTCAGATGCACTGAAAATGAGGAAAAGATACAGATTGTGTCAATTATGCACAGAGCAGAAAATCTTACCTACATAAAACCAAAATGTTTTGTAGAAATGTATTAATTGCAATGATCTCTCTCCAAAACACTAAGGGGTTTTGAGGACTTCTTGCCTGCTTTTTTGATGACTTCTTGTCTTGACTTTGTGCTTTTTTTGAATAGTGGCCCTAAATGCTTGGCTGTTTTTTTATGGTTGTTGATTTTGTGGGTTTTGTTCCTCCCCCTCCAAAATGAGGCTTTCAGGGAAAATGTCTTTTTGCTAAAATACACCCTTCTCTCTGGGTAGAAAACAACTTCTCCGTGTGGACTGGTGCAATATTCTGTTCTTAACATATGAACAGGTATCAACAGCAGCTCAGAATTATTTCAAATTAATCACTGCTATTAACAACTTTAAGCTAACAAAAGCTGGTAAGGAAGAAGACAGTTTGGACTTTGAACTTCAGATTCAAATAACTATTTCTTGTGATATAGTTTGTCAGGCCTCAAATGCCATAAGCTTGATTTCTGACAAGCACTTATATAACCGTATAGTTTTGGCCTAAAGATCAGGCAAGGAAATCTAACCTCTGTTAAATAGGGAGTGGCAGATATCCAAGCTCAGAGAACAAGCAAGGGGGAAAGATATAATCTCAGCTGCATTCTTATTTGGTTAATAGTCAGAAAAAGAGGTTGTGAATAAATACTGTGAAAAGAGGAGGAAAAAAATCCACCTTGAACAAACGGAAGGAAAATAATCTCAGAGCTGCTGCTTCAGGAGCAGAGATTGGTCTCCTTTCTTTCTCCAGCTCCTTGCACATTTCTTTTGAGATTTTCCTCCAAGAAACAGAGCTGAGATGGGAATTCCTGCTAATGGAATTTCTTTGTGAGTCTCTGCAGCTCTGATGCACCTTCAGACAGTAAGGGACACCAAAGCGTTGACTTCTTTGTTCTTCAGGTTGCATTTAGTTTCTTTAGTCTTGTTTTCTTCTATAACCACTGAAGTTTTTGTAATTAAGGACTAATGTACCTTTGTGTGATGCCTGCAAGTCATTCCCCAGGGCAGGATTCAATACAGTCTCAGTCAAGGTCAGACACTTTTACCATCACAGTAAGCAGAGGGAAGAAGTCATGGTCTAGCCATCTCTTCTCAGATATTTTGCCTGGAGAAGAGGAGGCTGAGGGCAGAGCTCATGGCGGGCTGCAGCTTCCTCACAAGGGGAGGAGGAGGAGGGGCAGGCGCTGATCTCTCCTCTCTGGTGACCAGCGACAGGACCCGAGGGAATGGCAGGGAGATGTGCCAGGGGAGGGTTAGGTTGGGGGTTAGGAGAAGGCTCTTCCCCCAGAGGGTGGTGGAGCGCTGGCACAGGCTCCCCAGGGAGGCCGTCACGGCACCCAGCCTGGCGATGTTCAAGAAGCCCTTGGACAAGGCCCTCAGAGACACGGTGTGAATGTGGGGTGTCCTGTGCAGGGACAGGAGCTGGACTTGATGATCCTTGTGGGTCCCTTCCAGCTCAGGACATTCTATGATTCTCTATTTTCTTGCTTTTCCCCTGTCTGTCCACTGAAAAACAGGTGTATCTAAGTTAGTAGCTCATCTATACATCACCCCACTTATAATCTCCACACATATATTCTTTAAAGCATGTACTTATATACCTAAATGAAATTTGAAAGTTACGTTGGTACTAGAAGAGCAGAGTCCCAGAAAGCCAGCCCTTCCCATGAAGCCCTATCCTTGGTGCCATCCAAGATGTTAAGTTCTATGATGAATATAAGAAACCAAGAAATGCTTACCAGAGCAGACAGGCTGTACTCTGTCTTCAGCAGTGGCAGGAAGAGATGGTATTCAAGGAAAGCATGTGAGCTAAACCATAAGGGTGGTTTGCTGCCCTGGTACTTCCCTCCCTCTTCTCATGGTGTTGTAACTGGGCTATCTGCACAATGGTCCCAGGTTTGTTCCAGAGGCTGGATGATGCAAATATCGGAGAACGTAACCCCAGCTATTATGGTGTGACAGGCTAGCCATAAGCCTATCTTCTCAAATGGACTTCAAGTCTGCCTGGAGGTTTGCGCCTGGAAACCATTTTAAAGGAGTGGTGCTGGCAGGGTAACTGTCACGGAGGTAAACAAAGGACAAGCTCAAACAACTTTATTTCACAAAACAGCCAAAACCACAACAAAAACCAATGAGAAACAGGGGTAAACTGAACTCAGTCAACCCTTCAATAACATTTAACACATAACAGGTTCGAGTTGTCAGTTGGGGTATTATTACTGCACATTTACACACAGGAATGATGGTCCAAAGTGTGCACAGACACACTCACTCACAAAAGGATATATCTCCCTTTCCTGTGTACCCAGAAGGTGGAATCGCTTGCCTGGGGTGCAGTGGTAGGGGGCAGGGGTGAGGGCTGACTCAAGGATATATCCAGAAGGAATCACTCTCACAAAAGAAGGTGAGGGCACTCAATCCCGGGAAGTTACCTTAGGTGGTGTCCCAGCCCAAGGGGAGAGGCTTTGAACACAGGCCCACTGCTCCAAGAAGACCACTCAAAGAGGGACTCTGGCGGCACCCCATTTGTACCTTGGGTTGGTTCTGAGCTGTGGTCATAATTGGTCATGATCTAGAAGCTTCTCTGAACCAAGGCACCTGATTGGCTGCAGACCCTCTGTTGCTGAGGGGTTTTGCCTCTCCCACCCCTCCCCTACCAAGGGCTGTACATGCCTGGGGGCATGGCAAAGCACAAAAGGCTGTCAAATGGACATGCAATTATTTGGCAGTTGTGTAAAATGAATCACACGTGTCATCTTAAAATCATGCTGGGTCCAATTGTTTTATTTTGCACTGATGGTAGTTGGTGAGAAAATAAGAAGTCACTTAACTGAAGTGGTGGATGTCTGTCTTTTTTAATTTCTTTTCGACCAAAAGGTATTGATTTTGCTTCTTAAGGATTTTTTCTCTTTTTTTGGAAGTTGAATAAGAAACAGTGTTAGTTGGAATGCAGCCTGCATATTCTCTCCTCATGGTTACTTATGAGCAATCCAGATAGACTACAGCTAATTGAAGATCTCTCCAATAACTAATAGCAACTTGCAAGTAAATTTTTTGCTGAGAGAACCATTAAGAAACATAGTATCTATTAAAACTGCATGTAAGAGTCTAGATCTAGTGAAAACAAGGCAATTATGCCAGAAACTGCTTCTACATGCTTTGTGTAGGTGCGGAGTAAAGCATGCACCTACATTGGTTAGTTCAGACCAAGAGTACACTTTTGAAGATCTGATAGACCCATTTCTCACCCTTGGGTTTGCATTGCAGCCACTGGGTTCCTTCCAAGTAAAACTGCACCCAAAGAGGCACTCCAGGAGTCCACCTAATGCACTCACACTCCAACCTCTAACTGCTGTTGAGCTCCTGCCACTAGATTAGGGCAGGACTAAAGTAAAACCTCTGCAAATTGTATATTGTGGATGCTGGCTTCTCAAGTGTTGACTGTGTTGCTCCATGTTTCTGCTGCTATTGAGCTGCGTTACAATCCATGGCTGTTGCAGCTCCACTAACAGCTTCCACCTATGCTGTATCATTATTCGAGCTCACCTTGAAGTAATACCACAAGGTGATTAACTATCATCACTCTGAAATGGAATAGGCTATTGGTAGAGCTGCATATGTGATTGCTATTCATGTGAATATCTAATTTCTTAAATCCAAGCAAGTTTTGCTGTTGCTGGTCCCCTGGAAACAATTGTAATTAAATAAAAAGGTCCCTTACATAAATTTTCCTTATTTCTGTCAACACTTTTGTTAAAAGCTCTGCTAACTGTTTCAATCTGTCCCTAAGTTCCTGGAGGGACCATATGTATTCTTACTCCTATTTCTGTGTTTTATTTTATCTATGTAAACTTTCCAGATTATTTTAATTTCTTTTAGAATCATAGAATGACTTAGGTTGGAAAAGACCCTTAAAACCATTGAGTCCAACCATAAACCTAACATGGCCAAGTCCACCACTAAACCATGTCCCTAAGCACCACATCCAAACGCCTTTTAAATACCTCCAGGGATGGTGACTCAACCAGTTCACTAGGCAGCCTGTTCCAATGCCTGACCACTATTTTAGTACAGAAATTTTTCCTAAATTCAATCTAAACCTCCCTGGCGCAGCTTGAGGCCGTTTCCTCTCGTCCTGTCACCAGTGACTGGGGAGAAGAGACCGACCCCCCTCCCCACAGCCTCCTCTCAGGCAGCTGCAGAGAGCGATGAGGGCTCCCCTCAGCCTCCTCTTCTCCAGGCTGAGCCCCCCCAGCTCCCTCAGCCACCCCCCAGCACACTTGTGCTCCCGACCCTGCCCCAGCCCCGCTGCCCTTCTCTGGACACGCTCCAGCCCCTCCATGTCCTTCTTGTCCCGAGGGGCCCAGACCTGACCCCAGGATTCGCGGGGCAGCCTCACCAGTGCCGAGCTCAGGGGCACCATCCCTGCCCTGCTCTTGCTGGCCACACCACCCCTGACACAAGCCAGGGTGCTGCTGGCCCCCTTGGCCACCTGGGCACGCTGCTGGCTCATGCTCAGCTGGCTCTTGACCAACACCCATAGGTCCTTTTCCAGCTTCCCATCCACTCTTTAGAATAGCATAGCATAGCATAGCATAGCATAGCATAGCATAGCATAGCATAGCATAGCATAGAATAGAATAGAATAGAATAGAATAGAATAGAATAGAATAGAATAGAATAGAATAGAATAGAATAGAATAGAATAGAATAGAATAGAATAGAATAGAATAGAATAGAATAGAATAGAATAGAATAGAATAGAATAGAATAGAATAGAATAGAATAGAATAGAATAGAATAGAATAGAATAGAATAGAATAGAATAGAATAGAATAGAATAGAATAGAATAGAATAGAATAGAATAGAATAGAATAGAATAGAATAGAATAGAATAGAATAGAATAGAATAGAATAGAATAGAATAGAATAGAATAGAATAGAATAGAATAGAATAGAATAGAATAGAATAGAATAGAATAGAATAGAATAGAATAGAATAGAATAGAATAGAATAGAATAGAATAGAATAGAATAGAATAGAATAGAATAGAATAGAATAGAATAGAATAGAATAGAATAGAATAGAATAGAATAGAATAGAATAGAATAGAATAGAATAGAATAGAATAGAATAGAATAGAATAGAATAGAATAGAATAGAATAGAATAGAATAGAATAGAATAGAATAGAATAGAATAGAATATTTTCAGTTGGAAGGGACCTAAAACAATCATCTAGTCCAACTGCCTGACCACTTCAGGTCTGACCAAAGTTAAAGGATGTTATTAAGGGCACTGTCCAGATACCTCTTAAACACTGACAGGCTTAGGGCATTGACCAACTATCTAGGAAGCCTGTTCCAGTGTTTGACCACCCTCTTGGTAAAGAAATGCTTCTTAATGTCCAGTCTGAACCTTCTCTGATGCAGCTTTGAACCATTCCCATGCATCCTGTCACTGGATCCCAGGGAGAAGACATCAGCACCTCCCTCTCCATGTCCCTTCCTCAGGAAGCTGTAGAGAGCAATGAGGGTGCCCCTCAGCCTCCTTTTCTCCAAACTAGACAAACCCAGAGTCCTTACCCTCCCCTCATAGGACATTCCTTCCAGCCCTTTCACCAGCTTTGTTGCCCTTCTCTGCATGTATTCAAGGACCTTTGCAACCTTCTGAAATTGTGGGGCCCAGAACTGCACACAGTATTCAAGGTGGGGCTGCACCAATGCTGAATACAGTGGGACAATCGCCTCTTTTGACTGGTGGGTGATACTGTGTTTGATGCACCCCAGGGTGCGGTTTGCCTCCTTGGCTGCCAGGGCACACTGCTGGCTCCTTTTGAGTCTGCTGTCAGCCAGCACCCCCAGATCCCTTTCCGCAGGGCTGCTTTCCAGCCACTCCTCTCTCAATTGAGACTCGTGCCCAGTGTTACTCCATCATAGGTGCAGAATCTAGCATTTTGACTTGTTAAATTTCATCCCACAACTGCCCAATGCTCCAATCTATTGATCCCTCTGCAAGGCATATTGTCCTTCAAGAGACTCAATAGCACCTCCCAGTCATCAGCAAACTTGCTAATGGTGCATTCAACTCCTGCATCCAGATCATTGATAAATATATTGAACAGAACTGGTCCTGGAATTGAACCCTGAGGAACACTGCTGGTAACCGGTCACCAGCCAGATGTAGCCCCATTCACTACAAGCTCTGCCCTTCAGCCAGTTCTTCACCCAGCATACCGTGAACCTGCTCATCCCACAGATGGACAACTTGTTCAGAAGGATGCTGTGAAGGACAATATCAAAACCTCACTAAAATCCAGAAAAACTACATCTACCACCTTGCCTTCATCCACTAGGTGGATGACCTTATCCTAGGAGGATATCAAACCAGTTAAAGAGGACTTTCCCTTTGTGAACCTATGTTGACTGTGACTGATGATTGCATTATTCTTCAAATGCCTTTCAACAGTACCCAGTATAATCTTCCCCATAATTTTTCCAGGAACTGAGGTTAGACTAACAGGTCTGTAGTTTCCTGGGTCTTCCCTCACACCCCTGTAAATTGGAAGAACATTGGCCAGCTTCCAGTTAGCAGGGACCTCCCCAGAATCCCAAGACCTTTGGTAGATGAACAGGAGGTGTCCTGCCATAACATCTGCTACCTTCTTCAGTACTCTGGGGTGAATCCCATCAGGCCCCATGGATCTGTGAACACTGAGCTGATACAGCTGGTCCCTGACAATTTCAGTGTCCACAACTGCCAAGTCCCTCTTCCCACAGTCCTCTGACTCAGGGGACTGGGAAGCCCAAGGTCTATCAGTATTACTAAAGACTGAGGCAAAAAAAGCATTGAATGTCTCCACTTTTTCTTCATCCCTATTGGTCAGATGACCATCTTCAAAAAGCAGTTATTTGGCTGTACTCACCAGGCAGTTCTGTTCTGCATGTTGATGTTTCAGTAACGAGGACTGTTGCACAACAGCGCAAAGCTAGTGTATGCCATTCATAAATGAAGTATTTTTGCCTGAATCCATATCTCCCTCCTGAACATTTCACAGTAGCAAGTGCTGGGTTTTTTAAGAGGCTCTTCTGTGTCCTGCACAAACATGGACCTAATAAGAAGGAATCTATGTGAGTTTGAGGAGGGATTTTTTTTTTTCCAGAAGCAAAGGGAGGTTTGTGATCTGAGTGGCTGTGAATTGGAAAGTTTTTAAGTGTTCTGAATAAAGTGCTTCTCCTCTCTCTCCTTTTTTTTTTTTTTTTTCCTGGTAGTGTGGGCACTGTTCCTTTTGGGTGAAGGAGCCACCCCAATTCTTCTGTCATGAGAGTCCGGCTCTCTCCTGGCTCCCTGATCAGTACAGGGTTTTTGCCTTCTGTAAGGGTCACAGCTTGTGGATTTTTCCATAGACCTGGCAGCCTGGGGACATCCTGGACAGCAATATATATATGAAACATCTATGTTGGTCTTACGCTACCATGTGTTAAATCGAAGAAGGATTCCTCACCAGCAGGGTTAACTCTGGGACAATAACTTTGCCTAGCAGTCACTTTTCACATGCAAATCGGAGGGTCTGCTGCACTAGGACAATTCTAATCTTCATCTTGATGTTTCTTTGAAAATTCTAGATTAACCTCTGTGTTCAAAAGTGGGGAATATAAAAATAAAATAGGCTCAGAGTCCACTCCAAGAAAATTCTTGAAAGAGCACAGCCCTCCATATCTTGATAGTGCAAACCTGTATCCAGCTTTAAATAGTGCACAACAAGAGAGGTGATGTGAGGAGGAACCATCCCTTGCTCTTTGTCTTTGCCTGCTGAAGAGTTCACCCTCTGTAGGCAATCTGGCAATCTCTGAAATGAGCTGCCATGTGCCCTTCTTGGGGTAAGTTTACCTGCAAGGGAAGAAGGGAGGAGTAACTCAACTGTTTTCTTCCAGTGCGGGAAACTCTATTCTCTTGACATATCTGACTGCTTTGGTGACTGTACATCCTCTGATAGAGAAGGAGTCTAAAATAGCAAGTAATTGGGGAGAAAATAGTAGCAGTGGATTTACTTGAGGAAATAATGCTATTGGCATGCCTTTTCACTCACTGCCTGTGCGGGGCTCAGGGAAGGGGTGGGGAAAAATAATCTTTGCAAGCAGTTGAAATTGTTGCCCATGAGAATCAAAATGCCATTGGTTATTTGCCTGCTGAACTTTTACATGAGCAAAATGTGATCGAGCGATGTTCTTTCTCCAGACTGCTCCTTGTTTTCTATTCTACTTTAAGTCCACTCTGAGGAATGCCACAACTACAGACTGAGTGCTGGTCCAATATTCCTGAAGGACCATATCTCAAAGCCCCGTACTCAAATCTTAAAAGGGTAAGATGCTTTTGCATAGGGATGGAAAGTGGTTTACAGCACTTTCCCCATCTTAGGAGCAAGCGAAGCTGCTGTGTTGCCATAGGCAGAACTTTTCCTACTCACAATTCTCCTGGCTCTACATGCAACCTTCTTGACCACGAGAACATGTGGGGAGCTCATGGTAAGCTGATCAGCTGCTGTGACTCTGCTGTCTCCTCTTCTTTCCTCTAACTGAAGTCCTTTCTGAAGTTTCTTTCACAGACCAGGACTCTGCATTTTGTAAGGATAACCCATGTCCTTTGCTCTTACCCGCAGTCCTTCACATTTTGCTGTACTGCTGATCATCCTGTTTGTTTGTGCTCAGCTTTCTCAGACCATCCTGGATTGATCTTTCTAAGATCCATCTTGTCTTGTGTTAATTTTTTCTCCTCTGTCCCTTTCCATCTATCATGATTTATAGTTTGCCAGTGCACTCATTTAAAAACAAAACAAAACTAAAGTAAACCACACCAACAAATATGGCCAGTCTTATATTTCTCCATTTCTAACTGCATTTGATTCTAATTTCATTAATGGTTGTTTTAAGCTATTTAGTATTCCACTGTTGGTTTTGTATGGTTCTAGTTTCTTAATCACTATTTCTTAATCACTATCACCATGCTGCATTCCTCTCTGAACACTGGCTGTATTACAGTGGCACAGTTGCTTCAGTAAGGATTTCTTACTTATATAATATATCTTTTGTCACTAGATTGCAAAATGTGTTACAAAGAGAAGTCAGCATCATTACAAATGGGGAAAAGGAGACAGAGAGTGGCGAAGTGACCTATATGTGGAAAAGCAGTGATGGAAACAGGCAAGATCTGCTGATTCCCACTTTCCATGTGGTTACAGGTTTGAACTATGAGTCCCATGAACAGAAACCATAAAAACAAATGTAACTAATTAGTATGAATCTCAAAGTTGTCTGAATGTTCTGGTTTTCTCTAGAAAACAAAGTGGTTTGCATGTTTAAAGTTAAGTCAGTTTAACAATTCAGTCTCCTCTTGAATGCTTTGATGGAAGAGAATGTTGGCTCCAATCTGGCTACATGTGATAGAGAGGGCTGAGGAGAAAGATAGAAAACAAGTAATTTTTACTCATTTTATCTTGGAATCCAGTGGGATTATGAATTTTTTTTTGTTTTCAAGATGCGTGGTTGCTCTGCCAGATGACAGTGTAACAATGCTGCAGTTAGACAACAGGAAAAAGAAATCCATCAATACATCTAAAGAGTGGCGACAATTTGCAGCTGTGCAGTCTTTCTGCTGGCCAATTTCAAATTAAAAGAAATGAAAACTCTGCATGGCACAGTCCCCTACATGCAAGTACAAAACTGAGTGAATCCATCTGTTTCTAGGAGATCTTCAGCTCTAACACTCAGAATACAGCAGGGACCAGGGTATGCACCTGGCTTTCAGCTGAAAGTAAGCAGGATCAAAGAAATCATCTGGAATAAGGATGGAAATGTGGAATATTGCTGTAATTTTAGGTATTTGTTCTTATTTCAACCATTACCTTTCTTTTTTTTTTTTTTGACCTTTGTGTTTTTTGGTGGGTTTTTTTTTTTTAAATAGCTCTGGGAAAGATTCTAATTTCTTTCTCTCTTTCCCTTGGGCAAGGAGAAATACAGAGAAATATAGTGAACTTCAATGCCTCCCTATAATCTCTCCAGTGCCTCCAGGGCTAGCAGTCAGAAATGCAATGGTAAAAACTTAATTAATTTAGATGTATATAGGCATTTTGAGTAACAGCCTCCCTGACTGATTGCACAGGCAGCAGATCAGAACTCTATATACCAGTGACAGAGCAGAATAGTCCACTTTAACCACAAATCAGGATCGTAGTGGGGGCCCAGCTTCTATTAAAAAAAAATAAGAATAAATTCCATTCTCATTGGGTTGGGGAAAAAAAATAATACTGCCTACAAATTGCACCTATCAGAATATTTTTAAGAACTTAGGAATTTCCATGATGTTTAGAGACAGAAGCTACTCACCCTCAGCTGAAATGTAACTGCTTCTGTAATGAAACCACAAATCTCTTACTAGATGAGTATTCTAGTAGCCTGAAGGCTCTTGCAGGAATGGTAGACACCACAATTTCCTCCTCTTACTGTTTTAACAAAGGGAACGTAGCAGCTCCTTGCACCTATATCTTCTGAGTCTTTACAGTGTGGGTCAGTGGAACCAATTGGATCTTTCAAGTTGTAACATTTGATTAGTGCTAATTTAGACATTTCTTTTCTACTGTGTAGAAGCATATGCTGCTTTTAGATGTATTTTCTTTGTATCTTCAGAAAGAGAAAGAAATTCATTTAGGAAATGACATCATGACCAACTTGCTACAAAAGAAAGAGAAGGCTTCTGGAATAAATTTTCTGGGTAAGTAGATACTTCCTTAATGTATGTGTTTAATAGAATTAGTACTACTTGTTGAAGAAAAAAGATACGCATTAAGGAAGAGTTTATTTCCCAGATATGCTAAACAGGCTGTCAATCTACCTCACTTAAATAACAGATCTTTGTTTAAGAAAAATCTGCTGAATGAAAATAGATCGTCTTTAATAGTGGAGAGGTGCAGAACTTTCTCTGTCCTATCTGCCTGTGTCTAATCACCTGTTATTTATGTCAAGAGACCTTAAATCCAACCTTACTATGTTACTTTGACCACTTTCAGTCTAATTTAATTTTGAAATATCGGTTGTGCAACTGATTAATTTATGCATTGATTCTACTTTTTGAGTGTTTTGGAACCTTGTTAACTGCAAGCTTAAAAGTAAATGCTGTAACAAAAGCCATTCTGAAGGATGTGAGACAGCTGTTTCTGCCTTTAACAGTTTTATTGAATCCTGGGCTATTTACTGTTCTTTTAGAGAGAGCCAACACATTTGAAAGACTAAAAGTGCAAGGTTAGGGACATTGTGGTTACTGAGAGAACTTAAAAATAAAAATCAAGAAGCAGAGTAGACTAACTTATGGGATTGCTGTATAAGTCATTACTTTAAATCATATCTTATGTGCTTTGGGCTCCATGATACCTGATCATGTCCATCCCAGCATTTCTTTTTTGGCTCATGCTTGATCATATAATTTCACATTCCTTTTATACAAGCTTTCCTTCATCTTACTTGCTGAGTCTAAATTGACACACTTTCCATATTTAAATTCTAGTGTTTACTAAAATACATTAATATCAAAATTGGAGTTATCTGAACCAGAAGAGCAGCTTCTAAGCAATCTCAGCCAAGACGAATCCTCAGACTCCCTACACAAGGGCAACATTGCAGCCAGGCGGGCAGCGATAGCTGTGCTGCATGCAGGCAGCCTCTTGCCCACCTGTGATAGACGGTGCTGACAGCAATCATCCTCCATAAAGAGGTGCCACCACCAGCTAGAGAGCTTCCCCCTGGCGCGCTGGCGTACAGTGCGCTGGGAGCAGGAGGCAGCCGCGGGCAGGGCAGGCTGCGTGCAGGCAGCAGCTGTCCAGTTCAGCACCATTTCAGCACGTGTGTCACCAGGGCAGTTGCCCTCAGGTACCACCCATGTAGTACAAAAAATATAAAATAATGAGGTATTAATAATATGATGGATTTTAAAATAATGTCCTAAGAAAAACCAGTGTGTTTAGTCCTAACAGTCCTGGAGATGCGAGAATGGGGTTTAATGCAGAAGGCAGATTCTGGCATGTGCTGACTTGTTTGTTCAAGACTTGAATACCTTATTTTAAGTAAATTAAATGGCCACAGTGATAATCTATAGCCAGGTCCCACTAATGGCAGTAAAGAACGCAATGCCTTACCCTTCAATCTATTTAATCTTATTTTTGGGAAGAGACAGGAAGGAGGGAGAGATGGGCAAAGAAAATGTTCTTCCTGCCCCTGCAGCCAGCATACCACATCTTAGAGTTTGGATTGCTAAGGAATGAGTTGTGGACGGCTGGGAGCATGCACCCCTGTGAAAAGCACTGCAGCTTCTGCAGCTTTGAGTCTGCCACAACAGAAGACATCTCATATCCCCTTAAAGAAAAGCAGATGTATAAGTATCTGATGTAGTCACTGTCTGTAGGTAGATACAACAGGCAATGACTATTTCAAAATATTTGCCTTGTAATGCTCTGTTTATTCAGCTAAAATATTTTGAGAGAAAGTGCTAATAATGACAGGATTTGAGCTTTGAAATTAAGATTTTTCCCTTTAATTACATTGCATCTTAAGAATTAATAAAACCATTTTCCATCAAGAAAGGAGAGAAAATCAACAACTTTTTTATTCAAAGCTGTATAAGCTGGAAGGTGTTTCAAGTTAACTGGAAAAACTATGAACGATGTCCTGACTGCAGGTTGAAGTCCCTGCCCAAGGAGGTATTCCTCTGTCGCAGAGGGGAACGAAGAAGCTGACAGGTGACAACTGGACTGTGAAGGCTTGTACATCTATAAAAGAACTAATTAGAGGAAAAAAGCAAAAGCTCTGTTGGAAATGACACTGAATCTTGAAACAAACTAATGGTACTGGTAGCACTACTGAAGTGTAGATCCTAAATGCTAACTTCCTTTGATTCACCAAGTAAAGCAAACATCTCAGCAAACCTGTCCAATGCTTCATACTAGCACATCTCGGTGGCTTTAAGTACCTGAACCAGTGCTATGTGATGGTAGGCTGGAGTGTTTGTGCATCTCCAAAGTTGCCCTGCTGGCACTGGACTGTCGAGGGTACTCAAATGATCTGAAAAAAGGGAATGATCTGTGAATGAATCTGATGGATGGCATTCAGCATTCCTGCTTGGCTACGCCATGAACTGACAATGAAGACCATATTCCAAAAAGTAAGCCCCCTTCTGTGTCTCTGCCAATACCTAGTGAACCTATGCTTGCTTTTAATTATTAGTTTAGAATTTTTTGAAACCTATGTATGAGCTGAGAGTGGTGAAGAGCTCGTGTAGGAGGTGAACTTGTTCTGCTTGAGCTCCGATGGAGCAGAACATATGTAAAGGCTAAAGGGAGGTCTACAGACTACTAGCATGCTTAGAGCAGAGAGTGCATGCTTGATGAATCTAAGTACCCTGGGATACCCCACTGCTAGAAGGTACCTCTGGTGTCACCAGTTACATTAGGCAAAAGACACTCAATGGAGACATTGTAGGACAACTGAGCATTTTGCTAAGGTACATGGTACTGCTGTACTCCAGCAATAAGTACCTGAAATTAGAGGTGTTACCATTTAAACTACTTTCTATGTGCTCAAGTTGTGGGTTCAGTCCTGTGCTGCTAGCATTTCTAATGCATTGGGACAGTATTGGCTCAACAGCTTCTATATGGCTTGGGACTATAAAATTTTATTGCTTTAAATATTTACTAATTTGCTGAATTCAGAAAAAAAGTTGTATTTAGTGAAGAAAGCTAAGGGTTTGTGCCTGAATACCTCTATGTAGATGTGACCTCTATTATGTGCCATGGATCTGCGTAATTCTCTTCTGCTCCTATTGGTAATATTATGCTAGCAGAAGTCAGTTTACTGTCAAAACAAATAGCGGATGCATTGCTTCATACCAAACACTACAGCAACAGGGACTTTAGCACAGCATGAACATTAAGGAAATGGCTATAAAAAGCCTTTTGTTCTCAGAATTAAAATGTGATGCACATATAACAGAAATATACACTTTTGGTAAGACATTATAGTCATTATAAGTCTGATGAGGAGCGGCTGAGGAGACTGGGATTGTTTAGCCTGGAGAAGATGAGGCTGAGGGGAGCCCTCATTGCTCTCTGCAGCTGCCTGAGAGGAGGCTGTGGTGAGGGGGGTCGGTCTCTTCTCCCCAGTCACTGGTGACAGGACGAGAGGAAACGGCCTCAAGCTGCGCCAGGGGAGGGTCAGATTGGGTATTAGAAAATATTTACTTACTGGCAGAGTGGTCAGGCACTGGCACAGGCTGCCCAGTGAACTGGTTGAGTCACCGTCCCTGGGGGTGTTCAAATAACGTGTTGACATGGCACTTCAGGGGATGTTTAGGAGGCCTGGGGGTGTTGGGTTGGCGGTTGGACTTGATGATCCTAGAGGTGTTTTCCAACCTTAATGATTCTATGATTCTATGATAACAATTTAAACTAACTGCAAAAGACACTGAAGAGAGCGCTGGTTGCTACTGGTGCCAAGACCCACCCAGAGAAGGCTGATCTCAGTCATCTTTGTGAGGACATACAGGTGTCGAGCAGAGTTGTGTCTAGTAACAGCCATTGAGTTTAACATTTCAAAGCTGCATCATATTGCAAATCTCTTTTCCACTTGACTTACAGGCAATCATTAGTTAATGCTGCCTGAGGGCAGAGAATTTGTAGTGTTTATTACATTTAACAGATTTTTCTCCATCAAAAACTATAGCACATGACATGACCATACTATAGCACATGACCAGCACCCTCCGCTCTGCAATGAATTTGCTTATTTTTAATAACCAATCTGCAATACACTGTTGTCTGGACCAGCTTGGGATTTTTGGAACATTTCTAAAGACATTTGGAGGCATCTAGAGGTCGTGTACTGCCCCTGTGCTGTCAGTACAGCCAGCCTGAACCTGAACTGTGCAGAAATGCGGTGTCACACTGACAGCTTTTTTGTTCCTAGGAAGATGATGTCTCCAACGGACCCAGACCATGCTACAACCACAGCAGCAGGCACACCTCAAAGACTGGAGCAAAATTGCATTTTTAGCTGTGCCTTGGGTGCAGAATCATTACTTTAGGGAACTTGAGATTTTCAGGGGAAAAGTGCTATACATTCATGTATCTAAACACAATTATCTCTGTTACAAATAGCCTGAACATTGGCACAGTTCTATCTTACAGTTTTATCTTATGTTTATTACCAACAGCTATATCTGCCAATGCCTTGGCACACAAGATGTGAATGTATTTACCCAAAAGGCAACACTGGGAAGGCTATAGCATTGCATCAAAAACAACTTACAGGGGAGGAAGTGCTGAAAAAGATTGTGTTGGGACTACAGAAAAGTGAAGAACTGACCTCTGGAACCTCAGAGATAAGCAGGGCCAGACAAAACCGAAAAGGCTCTGCCACCAAGGATGTCATCTGCCCAGTGGTCAGTAAGAACATTCATTTTTAAATCACATGAAACACAGACCAGGAGCTGAAAATGTCATGGCTGACTACTGCTCTTGCTTGATGCTATCTCCACTGGGCATGGCAGAAAGTGAATGCAGAATTCCTGTGCATTTCTACAACTCGATCTACTGCAGCTAATGAGAACAACTTTCAGAAGTTCTACTTGTATGTATGTGATGCATATACAACACTGTTGATTCAAATACTTAGCATCCATTCATATATAACTAAATATTTATATTTACAAAAAAATGGGACAATTCCCCACTGTCACAGCATAGACTGGTATTTCTAGGTAAAATAAGCACTTGTAAGGGGATGTGTGACTCATGATTTTATCACCGCCTTTTGTCCTGCTTCCAGACTAGAATGAAGCTATTTCCATAAAACCCATTCTGGATCTGAGAGCATTAGATAAAAGCCTTTTCTTAAGAACTGCCATAATGGGTCAAACTGTATTTCCAACAAGTAAAAAAAAAACCCTTTTCTGCTTTGGAACTCACCAATGTCCCGTGCCAAGGAGAAAAACAACTTATTTACATATTTTGAGTATCTTTTACTAAATCATGTGTCTGGAAATGGAGTTGAATTCTTGAATCCAATGAATATTGAACAGCCATTTCCTCTCTGTATTGGTGGCTGTTTTATAGGGCATTCGCATGCACCTTCTTCAGTCATCTCTTCTGATAACCAGTGCTACACTGATTTACCTGGATAGGAAGTAGTTCTTCAGCTCTGGTCATCCATTGTGCCTCTCTCTGGACTTTTTTGACATTCACAACTGCATGTAGAATTCCAAATACACTGCTGCATCACTGGTTTATGCTGTCGTGTCCCATCCTGTGTCCCCCCGCCCCCCTTCTAAATTATTTTCCTAATGTGCTAACTTCTTTTTTTCAATGGTAAGAATTTATTTGGAAAATCACTCTGATGACTACTCTGGAAAGCGCTCATGGAGTCATCAAGTTTTCAGGTGTTAACTTCCATGTCCATTTTTTCTCATTGTTGAAATTTTACTGACCAAGCTTTGATGCAAGACCTCCTGATGCTTTATGCATTGTTATTCTGAGTAACTGTGTCAACAAACTTTGTCATAAGTAACCTGGAAAAGGATGAGATATCACTTGGCAACTATGAGCATCCTGTCAGTCCCTTTGGACTTCTCTCTTTCCTTTCTGAAATGCAACCATTCTTTCCTATCCTTTAAGCAACTGTTGGTACAAAACTAGAGTCCAGTCTTGCACTTAATTCTTGTCCTGTGACAGCTTAGTTTCTATAAGTGCCTTCAGAAAGGCCCTGTTAAAAGATGCGTTAAAAAAAAAACCTGGGGTATATCAACAGCTGATCTTTATCTCTGCCTGTTAATGCCTTAACATTTTTAGATTTCTGGTGCAAGACTTTTCTCTGCAAAAGTTATGTTGGCTCTTGCCTAAAAACTTTCTCTAATTGAGACTATCATTACTCGGCTATTTAGTACAGTACTGTGATGGCTGTTTTTTTGCTCCATAATCACAGAACCACAGAACGG
>VZTV01000342.1:0-13140 GCA_013400875.1 Anhinga rufa | reverse complement strand
AGAATTACTATTTTAACTCCAATCCTGAAGTTTAGAGGACTAAATTAGAATATTTTCATCTCACCTGAATGTCCTACCTATTGAACTACTATGTGGAGATGGATATATCTCTCCTCTCCTTTAAAAAATGCACTGCTTGTTTTATCCTGCTTTGCAAACCAGAATTTATTCTATTCTTTGGCTAGCCGATGTCATCTTAAATATATATATTGTTAAACTAAAAAAGTGTCCATACTAGGAAATGTAAGTATAATAAGGCAGATACTTTTGCTGTAATAAATACTAGGATTTTTGTGTGTGTGTGTGTGTGTGTGTAATAATATAAATTATTATCTGTTGAATGCAAGCAGATNTGTTGAATGAAAGCAGATTTTCTAAGGCAGATCGATAGTGCATGAGCCAAGTTTTCTTACTGAAACATTGAATGCTGAGAGGTTTTGAACAAAACTAGGAGTTAAAAGTGAAACTTACTTTTTGCAAATTTTTCTTTAGTCCTTGTGTATGGTCAGAAGGTAGGCTGTAGTATGGTAAATATAGGAACATGGAACAGAACTGGTAGTAAAGAAAAATGGCTAGAAATTCCTGATTTTATTTTTTTCTAACTTTCTGTAGGCTTTGTTAGCTTCAGAACCAAAGAAGAGCAAAACAGATTTGCTGAAATTGACAATGAAAGAATTGATATCTTTGGCTGCACCTTTGAATGAATCATCAAGTGTAATTCCACAGGTAAAATACAGCCTCTCATCAGAAGGCAAATATCATAAAGGTGTTTGTGTTAATTCAAACAGTTAAAGAAATTTGTGTGTGTTTTTAATAAGGATAATTTGTTTTCATTATCTATAGCTAGGTTTCAAAATGTGTTTGCATGTGCAGAGCTTATGAAGTCACTGGAAGTGACATAAGATACTAAAGTGAAAGTGCATAAGATACTAAAAAATGGATTTGGCATGATTTCATAGGGTTTTTTCTAGTATATCAAATATAGTAATATTCGTTTTGAATTTATGTGATCAGTTTACTGCCTGTACTGTATTTCTAAACACAGATGAGTAATTTCCTTTTTACAAGGAAATTAACAAGTAAGCATTTGTTTACAGTTAAATAAATGAGTTTCATAAATCATATTGTATACAGCAAAATACCATGTGAAAAGAGACTTTATGCATACTTGTAACTTCTAAAACGTAAATATATACATTAGTAATGCATAAAAATTTTACTTAAAGTCAAGATCTTTATCTTCAGAATGTTGTTATCTTTCTGTTTGTAAGTGCAAGCCATAATTTGTTGACAATACATGGAAGTATGCTGTAATGGCTCTGCCAGATCTTCTGCTGGTATCAATTTATGTAGCCTTGTCAAAGTCTGTGAAGCTACACAGATTACCACCTTCCCCTACAGAGAGTAGAGAAATATCAGAAAATACTCCATATGGTGAAGCGAGCTTGGCTGTCAGTTTTAGCTTAATATTGTCCTCCTGTGAGTTGTAGTTTATTTTTTCTCACAGTATCTACATGTCAAGAATGTTGGAAAAGCTGATTCTAAACTTCAAAAGTTATTTTTACAGCCATGATAAGCTAAGGAAAAAAGAATGCTGGCCTTCGTTTGCAATGCTCGGACTGTACTTGTTAGAGGAATATATTTTTAAACTGTAATTGTTTTTAACAGTGTTTACTGCTGCAGTGTTTTAATATCTTTTTAATAGCAGTATTCTTGATTTAATATGGAAATAAAGTGGTGTAAATGTGCATATGGATTGATTTTGTTTCGCCTGTTTACTGCTGTAATTAACATACATTAAATTTAAGATATTTCCTAATGAATATATATTTTTCTTATATTTCTTTTACCCCCACAGGTGCATGCTTTAAATATCCTTCGGGCACTGTTTAGGGATACACGCTTAGGTGAAAACATCATGCCTTATGTTGCAGATGGAATACAAGCAGCAATTCTAGGTTTTATGTCACCTGTCTGGGCAGTAAGTTAATTCTTAATTTTGCCTCTCTTAATTTAACAGGATATAGAGTGGTGCTGTTCAGCGAAGCTTTGATCATGTTTAAGTACCACAATTTCTGGAATGTTGCATGGTGTAGTATTTTAAGGTACAATAAAGAATAATGTAGACCTGCAAAAAAGTCATACTTTTGGTCATGCTTTTGGTTTTGTTTCATTTTTCTGTAATGTGAAGCGCTGATATTGGCAAAAAGTAGGGACAAAGATTACCTTTTAGCTAAAAATATATCTGTCTGTTAAATTTTGAGTCAATGGACCTAGCTAGTAAGGAGGGCATTTACATTCATTCTCACTGTTACTTTGCTTTTCAATAAAATATAGTATTCCATATGGCATATTAAGGTAGAACATTTCATGATATGCCATGCGTAAGGGTGAATGCTTTGAACCACTAGAAATCTGGATGTATCCCTTATATTAAAGATGGACATCTCCAAAAAATCTGAACTTTCTATTAGTGCCATCTGGATTAAGAGGAAAGATGCTCCGAATTAATTGTTTCCATGTGTTGACCTCTGAACAGTAGGTATGCTCTGTCCTTCACTCAGCTGTTCTTCTTTTCTACTGTACATTAGTGGCTGCATTTAAAAAAATATTAGTACATTTCAAACAGATTTTTAAAACATAGTTCATGTTCTTTTCTTTTTCCTTTAGGTAAGAAATTCATCTACACTTCTTTTTAGTGCTCTGATTACAAGAATTTTTGGCGTTAAAAGAGGGAAAGATGAAAATTCCAAAAAAAATAGGTAAGCTTCCTTGGTACAAGTTGTAAGTTTGCAAAACATGACCTTAGCCAACAACAATTTGAAAATGTTGCTTGCTTTATGGATATATTTGAATCATGATGTTAGAAAAACATTTAGCTTTGCTTAAACTGTGCTGCCAAGAAATAAGTGGTAGGGCCAAAAATATCTGCTGTTAAGCACTGAGAATTAATTTGTACTCGCGTGCAATTTCACAGAAGGGGGATGTTGCTGAGAAGTTTTGGTACCGGTGGCTCTTCCAAATGCCCAGTCTCTCTTGTGGTCACAGATGAGCCTATTGCTCTTGACAGCAAAGATAGAGGGGTATAGGAGAAGAGGAGCAATGATCACGTGTGCTCCCCTACCTCTAGAGCAGGCCTGGAGGTAATCTCTGATGGTAATCTTTTGATATTTTTTCCCTTTAGTCTTCTTACTCTAGAACACCCTGTCCCTCTTTCATGTCTCTTTCCTTCAAGCTCCAAAAATTGCAGCTTGCGAAGCTGCTCCTCTTCCAAGGGATTCTGACCTTGAGCTCTGTAGTCTTGCTTCAGATCCTCTACTATTTCACTTTCTTACGCAAAATCAATTCTCCTCTGACTCTTAAAACTCCCTAGTCTTGAGCATTCCTGTTTCTCTGTGCCCTCCAGTTAGTGCACAAGCACCTTCATGTTTTCCTTGGCCTTCGGCCCTTTCCTTTAGCTTCTGCAGCAAATGAAGCATGCCTGTGCCCTGTGCTCTGTAGCCGAGTTTCCTGCTGTAGTAGGGATGTGAAAATAACCTCGGACGCAGAATAAACTCATTAAAAAATACTCCTGGGTGAGTCTGCGGGGCCATAGAGTGGTCACACCATGGATATTATGGTAAACATTTCAGAAATTCCTAATGGATTTTCAAATCATGGACAAGGTATGCAATTTCTGAAAGAAGGCAATTGTGATGATTTACGTTCAAAAATTCCAATTCCTCTCTTTTTTTTTTAATTTACTCATTATACAGTGGTTCCTCAGTGTTGATCTATGTAGCTAATACAATTTCATGCATGTTATGCATGAAAATAAATGTCCTGGGATGATACTAGTCTTGCATCTTTTAGATGATAGATAGGTGCCATTTTAGCTGTTTGAAATAATTATTTTCAGGTGTCCCTTGAAAAATTAGTTACTATGCGTTTATGAACGTGAGGAAGAAATATAGGTGGGAGATTGGAGGGAGATTTCCCTTAGAAAATACCTCTTCCCCAAAAATGGTTTGGAATGTCATTTCCCCTGCTGCATGAAATTATCCCTGCTTTGGCCAGATCACTTCTCGCCCAAACCTGGAATTCACTCCTATAACCCCTGAAACCCAGGCCAGAGCAATAAAAAGTGTTTCCCATTTCTTGCCTTCTCACTTTGTTTTTGTAACAGAACTAAAAGTTTTTTTGGTTTGTTGTTGGGTTTTTGTTTTTGTTTTTGTTTGGTTTTTTTTTTTTTATTTCGATATTGAGCGCTTACTGAAAGAAATACGTACCTGAGCTTTAAGCTTGTGTCCTACGAAAAACTTCACACTAACTTTTGCAGCAGGAGGGCAAACTGCCTTCTCAAATACATGCAGTGTGATGATGAGATATGTAATATGAGATTTCTGTTTGTGAAGTTGCAGAAAGTAATGCGTCTCCTGGGGATGGGAGATACCAGAATGAGGGAAAGTAAACTTTTATATAGGTGAACTCATTAAAAACAGTGTTAATTTTTCTGTGACTGGCACCGTCATAGAATCATAGAATGGTTTATATTGGAAGGGATCTTTAGAGTTCATCTAGTCCAACCCCCCCTGCAGTGAGCAGGGACATCTTCAACTAGACCAGGTTGCTCAGAGCCTCATCCAACCTGACCTTGAATGTTTCTAGGGATGGGGCATCTACCACCGCTCTGGGCAACCTGTGCCAGTGTCTCACCACCCTCACTGTAAAAAATTTCTTCCTTATATCCAGTCTAAATCTACCCTTCTTTAGTTTAAAACCGTGACCCCTTGTCCTGTCACAACAGGCCTTGCTAAAGAGATCGCCCCCATCTTTCCTATAGTCCCCCTTTAAGTACTGGAAGGCCGCAATAAGGTCTCCCCGCAGCCTTCTCTTCTCCAGGCTGAACAGCCCCAGCTCTCTCAGCCTGTTGACTTGCTTCTCTGAAGCTTTTTGTTTACAGTAATTTCTTCGTAGTCATTTTGACTAAAAGATGTTAAAGGTGGGATCGCTTCTTTTCTTTCTACATTCATTTAGCAATTTTGCATTAAACATTGTATGTAGTCAGTTCTACTGTTTCCCACAGGTAGTTGTCAATACCACGAAACAGGGAATGGGAAAACACTTCTAAAGACAGGTCAGTGAGAGACAAGAGGTATGAAAACAAGAGGCAGAAATTCTATTTCAAGTTTCTGACTCCTATCTCTGCAGGAGATACGGGTTTAGAAGCAGAATGATGTAGAGGTGGTTTGGCTGTTTTGTTCGTAAAGCTTTTTCCTCTCCTGCCCCGGTGTGTTTAAGGTAGGTTGTGTTTGGGAAGAGATCTGTGTTTCAGTGGTTTGGCACCACGAGGTGTCACCGTTGCTGCACAGCTCCCTGCAGCCACATCCCTGGGGTGCAGAGGCGCTTGGGCACTTCTCTGCGGGAGCTCTGAACTTCTGTTGTTTAGTGTTTTGCCGGAACAGAATTAATCTATTAAAGTAATTCTCCCCCACCCCCTTTTAAATCTGGGCGTTTACTTCAAAAGCACTAGCATTTTAGCAGCTTGCATCTGTAGGAGCTTGTGTGACAGTCATCTGGGTTTGAGCTGCTTGTTCTGTTGCCTGCAGGGTGTTCTGTTTGCATTAAGGGGCAGTCTGTGGGCAGAGACGGAGACCAGCTCTCTGATGCCACCGTTAGGACCTTGCATAGGTTTGCAGTCTGCCTGATTTTAGGGGGTTAAACCTGTCTCTTCCGTGGCAGCAGGGAGTTACCTTATTGCTGGGCTGTTCTGGGCATCTGTCTAAAAAAGTATGGACTTTCTGGTTGTTTTCTCAAGAAGAGTTCCGATGAAACTGCTACAGTTGGGGTGGTGGAGAGACTGTGTAGACTTCCAGATGAAAGCTTTGTTGGAACAGTACTGGCAACTTAACTCCACTGCCATGTTTCTTTAATGTACTTAATGTTATGTTTCCCTTTTTTTTTTCCTTCTTATCTCCACTAAAAATTCACATATAGCATCCTTTATTAAAAAATTGTAGACCTGCCATGTCTTTTGCTCCTTTTAGTCTTCTGATATGTTCCATTTCCTGTTTATGTTAATTTTGTACATTGTAATTGCCATGCAGCTGGGGTGTTTATACGGTGACAACACAGCGATAGTCCATTATTTGATGGTCTTGGTCGGTTGTGAAGCATTGGATTGAATGACTGGATGAACTATAACCTATGTCTCATCAGTAACCCAAGTTAATTTGTTCCCCCCACCCCCGGAATATGTAAAAGAATGATGGGTTTGGTTTTTTTGTTGTTGTTTTGGGTTTTTTTTTTCCCTCCAAACATTTCTTTGCAATTAGCCTGTTTATATTTGGTTACAGTAGATGTGCTCTGCATAGATACATCACAGTGTGCTTTAGAGAAAACAACCACCCCTTCTCCAAGCCCTTCGCAGCGCAGGTATTTATGTTAATTTAGCCAGCCACTTCATACTTGGAGGTCTGTCTCCTAATTTGCCCAGCTACCATGCGATCAGCTGCGACCTGTTCCCCAGCCCCACTGCCATTCGGCGCTCGCTGCTGCGTTGCGGGTGCTGGGGCTGCGCTGGGGCTTGCCCTCCGCCCCAGCAGTGGCTCTGGAGAGGGGGCTGCCCTGGCCTCCGATGCCAGCCGCATCCTCCCACGGCTGGCTCTGGAAGCACCACTTGGAGGGGCATGTGGAAGACCTGAGTGCTACCCTTGGTTTAATGCAAATTGGTTGAAGTAGGACTTCGAATGGCAGTGAGTTCTGTAGGCCAGTGAGTTTTGCCTCTTATGTTTTGATTAAATAGCCATTTCCAGTTTTCTTGTGCAGTCAGTTTACAATGTAGATTTGCTGATTCCGTGCACTTTTCAAGAAGCTGGGGGGTAGTGTATGCTTAATAATTCTGTTTTTTTATGGGTATTTTTTTTTCCTGTTAGTGTTGGTACAGATTGCAAATCATCTAAAGTAAATGCTTGCTTTAGTTGATTGTAGGCTCCAGTATTCATCACATGAAAAATTAGGATTTCTTGAGATGAAGAGGCTCTAAAAATAAAATGGAATATATATTGTGATAGTTAATGCAGATCTGTACGTGAAAGTTGAAATAACTTGCATATAAGGTTAACTGAAATTGATTTCAAAATGTAATTATATTTCTCATCATAGAGGAATTATCTCCTGCCCAAATGAGTTACAGTAGTAATAGTATTACTTTCACCTAAATTCTTAGGCACACATACACGTGTCTATATATTGCCTATACATGGACTATATATATGCATATAAATAAAAATATACTGGAGTGCAGACCAGTTGTCTGTAGTCCAGTGTTACACATGCGTGCACACACACACACATATATAAATCAGAGACCTTTTTGGTCTGTAGTCCAGTGCTAATTAAAGTTGCTATTGCTTGTTACTAGACAAGATTCTTCTCACCAAATACCTGGTGTTTCTGGCTTTTATCTTTTTTTTTTTTTTTAAAGGAGGAGCATGATCAGAAATTGCCTTTGAGGCAGTTTGCCATTTGACTTAAGAAAAACCTTAGTCTTTAGAGTAATAAAAAATTATTGTCCTGGCTTATCTGAAAATGGAATCTTTTGAGTTGGAATGTATATGTTGTGAGGTCCTCAGAAAGAATAACCAGTGGCCTCAGGTAGAGGCTGGGGTTAAAAGAAAGGATGGGGAGTGGGGAGAATTCCCTTAGCTTCACACCTTGGTGGAGGAGGTTCCAGGAAGGAAAAGCTTCAACTCTTTGATTAAAAAGCAGTTTTTTAAGCAAGGCTGAAATGGTACAGTGCAACCTGGTGATTTTTACACAAAGTAACTGGTGTATATATGTTTGCATTTTGGGAGGGGGGAAGCTCCTATGTGTTTAGACTCTAGTGAAGGGAAAATGCATAGGCAGAAAAATACTTAGCTATCCACTTAATGCACATTTTCTGTGGAGTAAATATTCATGCTGTTAGGAAACTGAGTATGAATGCTACCATGCTCTCGTTGTTGGTTTAGATATATTGAGAAGAAAGGAATAACTTTAATTGCCGTCTACATAGTACTTCTTTAAGTCTTTATTTTCATTGATAGATGTCAGTAAATGTTGATTGCTATCAATTACTTCAAGCACTTGGAAAGGAGAAACTTAACTTTCTAATTATAATAAGATGAAAACTGTGTAGATATGAACAGGTTTTGAAGATAGCTGTGAGGCAGTCAACATGCATGACTGCCCTCTGCTTTCTTTGTTTTTTATTGCAAGTCAAGTGTTCAGCACTTTTCAGTAAGTGGTTGCTTGTGCACTTGAAGGTCACTGAGTAAAACCAAATTAACTTCTAAAAACACTAAGTAGATATTTTTCCTCTTAAATTGGCATGTACTTTAATGTTGAAGTTTTGCATGAATACTAAGGTTTTTAAGACCATAAATAATTCTATTTTACACTGTGAAGGGTTAGAGGAAAACACTGCAAATGGAATGTTCTAATGCAAACCTCTTTTTTCATAATATTATCCCTAAGTTAAATGGATCTGGTATTACCTTCCTTTTCACTAAGCCACTCTAGAGTTGTAGCTTAAAGTGTGTAAAATACATCATAAGTACATGATTCTGGTTGAATATTCCACATCTGGCAGGCTAACACTTCCGATATTTCTATCTTAACAGTTGAAAAATTTGTCTTACATCAATGGTGTTTTGTCAGTCTTAACAGCATTGCAGTGCATTGTACTGGGCTCTGACAGGACTTCTGAGACAGGTCTGTGTTGCCCACAGAGGAGTGGCCAGTACTATTTTGGGATAAGCTGAAACTTTGGTGGCGCTAATGTGGTCAAGCTGTAATGGCACATGAGTTTTGTAAAATCGTATAGCCCTTAGGAGAGTTTCACTAAAGGTGATACTCAGACTGACTCTAGCCCGTAAACGCTCAGTGCTGACTTGGAGACACACTGCTGGTAGAAGTCCTGTGTGCCAGTTGAGGTACAGCTACGTGTGAGAGGATGCTGACCGCATTATGGGTCCACAGGAAGGGCAGCGGTGAGGCAGCAGATTGCTGAGCTTCTTGTGCCGTCTCCAGCGAGGAAGTGCAAGTATGTCTTGATTCACAAAACTGGCCTCTGAGCTCTGTACTGCTTGGACCGTGTGCTGTGGAGGGAAGGGTTAGGATTGCTTTATCTTGGATCTCGTTAGTGACTGCCTAGTGGATTTTCTCTGGAAACCTTGGTCTGTTGCAGCTTTTCAGTTGAAATACTGGGTCAGTGACAGTGAGGATTCACGAGATGACTCAGCCATTGAAATGCCTCTGGTCCTTTTCTTCTAGCTCCTTCTGTGCCATGTTTTGCAGCCTGTTCCCTCCATGCCACCTTAGTTGTTTCAGTAAATGCTTGCAAAGTAGTTACTAAGGATTTGGTGCAGTACATTGTCTTGTGAGGGGGTTGTTTTTGTTAAAAAGAAATCACTCCCCCTTCTTTCTGCCAAAAATAGGCCACATTTATTTTGCTCAACTTTTTTGTTCTTAATGCTCTAGCTTTTTTTTTTTTTTATTGCCTTTGACAGATTTAGAATACCTAATCTCAGAACTGTCTCAAGAAAACATGTCAAAGTTCAGGCTGACTCAGAACTGTTACGGCTTTTACTGATTAAATAGTTCAATAACAATAAGCTTGTTTAAACATAATTTTGAACAGGCTTCCTATTTCTCAGTGCCTTTATAATAGGAATAATGGTGATAAGGTGCTATTAACTTCTAAATTGAAAGTAAAATGTATGAAAGTTTTGTGCAGAAATAGATACAAATTGAAACAAGCTCCTAAAGAAATCTGTTTTCCTCTCTGTTACTACTTCAGTTATTCTGTTTTTTTGACAAGTCTAATCTAAAACTATCTAAAATCCCCTGTAGCAGAAAATATTGACTGTTTTCCTTGAGGATGAGGATGTTCTGTGTCTATATGATTTCTGGTGATTTTAAGAACACGATGTGTGTATCTATCTGAAATGTCTAAAGTCTACAGAACCATTTTTACTTCAAGATTTTAGCTTGTATATAGAGAGTCAGAAAAACATTAGCCCACATAAATCCCAGTCAAATCTTTGGGGCCTAAACACACACTTAAAGCACTGGTGTGCAAATGTGTGCCTGTGCTCTCCTGAACAGGGAGGATCTTCATAACATGCTGTCTTAAGTCAGAGCCAGAAAGTAGGAAGAAAAAGACAGTAAAGTGACCTGAATGAAAGCTTACCCAAAGTGAAACATCCTAAAAATATATGTGCTGGCCTGCGGTAACTTCAGTCCATTAATTTGTTTTAAATAAATTAGGGGCATAACGTTAATGTTTGTTTCTACCAAGTGAGTAAAATGTGTTCAGTGAAACAAGAATTGCTGTAAACCTAACCACATGAGCAGATAATTTAGTTTCTGCTATAGTGATAAAAGTTTTCATTAATATGAATTGACATAATTATTCTGTTTTGTTCCATGCATAATGTACACATCCCTTATTCATTAACTTCATCATACTAAGCAAAAAGCAGTTACTCTTCACAGAATATTCACAGACAGAGAGAAAGTGTGTGGGTTGTTTGGAGGTAAAATTCACAATGCTAAATTTGTGGCAAGAGATTAAAGATAATAGTTACATAGGCAGTGGTTGAACAGAGTTCTTGGAGACTTTTTAGAGATATATACATATCTCAATTTTTTTTATATGTGAGTGTATACATACATATGTACATACGCATGTGCACACTCATGCATATACACAGTTCAACTGTCTAAAAAAGTTTGTTAAAATAAGTATTTTATATACGTAAAATATGTTTTTATTTTAAACTATGTTTTATATATAGTTTTATATACATGAATATATACAGACATGTTTGTCTGTGTATCAAAGTTGAGTGTTGATCAGTGTGTTGATATAGGCACCAGGCTGTATCTGAGATGTTGGGTTTAAGTGATGTTCCCCTGTTTTTATTCTGAGCCCATTGTACGCTTACTTCTCTTGCTAGTATAGCAACAAAAGTGCTCTTGGAAAAGGTCTTCACAAGTTATTTTAGTAAAGTGTGTGTTGCATAATTATTCCTCTAAGTCACACTTTTCCTGAAGTATTTGTTCTACGCAGGTGCTCTTTCCGTACCTGATTACACAAAGAGTATAATAAATAGCAAAACAAGAGGTATAAAGAAACTTGTACTTAAAAGAGATCAAAGCAAACCAGACCATGCAGTCCTTTGGAAATCTTGGCTAGCTCTCTTGTAAATAAAAGTGCTTTTAAAGCAGAAGGCATTTAACTACTGTATTTATACAGGCCTTGATTGACAGTTCAGTTATTAACCTCATAAAAACACAGCAACGTAAACTAGTAAGAATGTTTATTCTAGCACTTCTATCTGAAGGAAAATGAAAACCAAGATAGAGTGGCATATTCTTAGTTCCTTTTAAGTATTTATTTTAGGGCTGTGTAGAATAAAAGAATGTTTTTTCAAGCCAGTGAACTTAAACTATCTTGCTTATTGTTCTGGGATTTAAGTATTTTCTAATGCCTAACAAAACAAATGTTAGATTTATTGAAGGTGCAAAGTCACCGCATCTTTATAATGGTTCTTCTCTCCCCTTCATAGTGTTTTTCATTTCGTGTGGGATAAAAATGAAATCTGAATTGTTTTTTGTAACTGACTTGATGTGTTTATAGAAAAATTGTCCCTTGTCACTGAAGAGGTGTCCTGTATCATGTCGGGTCTAGAAAAAGAAGTATGCAATAGTCTTTTATATCCTTGCTCTTGGGCTTATTAGCTGACGTATTGCACCATTTTTTTAACAGTTATTTTTCCCAGGCTTCATTGTGGCTTTTCAAGCCTCCCCCCAAAATTACATGGCCATTTTGTCTTCTATGGGGGTGCTAAACTTCTCTTAATGCATGTGAAATGTTTGTTTGAAAGCAGCCTGTCATGAGTCCTGAGACAGGATGTGATTTCAGGAATTTAACTTTTATGTATGTTTTTAAAAACAAAATTATCTGAAGTGAACTCTTAAAATTTATATGTAATCTTTACTTCTAAAGGAACTTACCTGTTGCTATTGTCTTTGTCTCTTAGCAAGGATGGTGATTCTCTGGTGGTCATCCAGAGGGACTGCTAATAAAGGGCTTTCATAAATATATACTAGTTCTGAATTAAACAACATTTTAAGTGGTTACTTTTATTTTACATCAAGCTAGTATTTTAAATACTAGTGTACATTGTGGCAAAAATAATACTTTGTGCTGAACTGAAGACTACGTTACTAACTTATTAAAACCGAGTAAATCTTAAGAATTTTGTTGTTTTTAGCAGGAGCTATTGTTTACTGTAATTGCAGTAGCTAGTGATGGCCAACAAATACAGGAAGACAAGAAAAACACTGATCTGTTAAGAAAACAAGGTTAAAACCATGGTGCTGGAGTGGGAAGTAGCTAAGTGGAATCATAGAAACTGTAAAAAGGGATCTCTTGATCCTGTTTCCTTGATTCCCATTCAAAGTATGACTGTTAGCAACACTAGATCATGTCAACAGTGGCTTTGGATGAGTTAAAAACCTCCAAGGATGGAGATTTCACAACCACTCTGAGTAACATGTTCTAATGCTTCATTCCCCTTTTTTTCCAAATTAAAACTCCCAAGCTGTGATTTGTGACCGTTGGTCCTTTCTATACCATCTGCAACTACTGCAAGAAGTTTAGCTCTCTAATCTTTGATTCCTTCAAGTGGTTGTAGGCTGCTGTTGGATCTTCCCTGGACCTCCTCTTTGTCAAACAGAACAAACCTGGCTCCTTCACCTTCTTCTCACAGGGCATGTACTCTAGGCCCTGTCTATATGAACGGCTGTTTGCTGGACCCTCTCCTGTTTCTCCTAATCTCTTCTGAACCTGGCAACCCAAAACTGGATGGAAGATTCCATGTACACTGTGCCAAGTAGAGGCGGGTAGTAACTTCCCTTGATCTGCTGCCACATTTGTCCTAAAGAACATAGTCCAGTATGTGGTTCGCCCCATTTGCAGTAAGGACGTGACGTTGGCTCATACTGAGCTTGGCATCCACTCTAACCCCCAGGTTCTTTCCTGTGGGGCTGTTACTGAGCCAGTTGGTTTTCAGCCTGTGTTGATGCTCAGGGTTATTCAGCCCAGGTGCA
>VZTV01000337.1:4508-22356 GCA_013400875.1 Anhinga rufa | reverse complement strand
TATGTGCCTGCTGTGTAGTGCCTTCATGGGGACCACACTGCCCTGTTCATCCTGCAGTTCTTCCCACCCCTGTCATTGATCCGTGCCTCAGTTTCCCTACTTTTAAGCTGGAGATGGTGCTGTCACAGGAGGTTGTAGGAGTCTGAACTCACTTTGAGATCTTCAGTGGGTGTCGATACATGCTTTCTAACTACTTTGCTAATCCTCTTGGGTCTAATGTGAATTGTACCTTCTGGCTGGAATCACTGATGGTGACATGGATATAGCCATGAAACATCAAATCCATAGCACCAGGACAGCTCACCTTTGACTAAAGAGTTTTCCCCCCTTCCCTGCCATTGAGAGCACTGCATTTGGGAAGTAGGCAAGAGAACACTTTGTTATTTTCCAGCATTGCCTCCTCAGAGCATGTCCTCCATCATGGCAAGAGGAGGGCAGTGACTTGCCTGAGACCACATAAGCAATCTAGAAAAAGAGCCCAGAAATTCCCTATCTCTTGTTAGCAGGAGATATCCTTCTAGCCCTGATCGAAGATAAGGGTTCTTATGGGGTCATGCTCTGTTGTACTTGCCTTTTAAGACTTGCTGGGATCTCTTCTTTTAAAACCCACAGCAGGAGTGGTCTGGGCAGTGAATAGCCTTCAGGCCTAGCAGCAAACTGGAGCTGGAGGCAAACAGATTAATGGCTGAGTGCCCATCAATCCCACCACAGTGTGCAGACCCCCTCCCTGCAGAGTAGGCTCTGAGCTGCCTTTGATAGGCAGACAACTAAGCTTAGGCACTGTGCTGCAAGAGCTGTCTCCTTAGTATGCCAGCGCCGCATGCAATGGTAATGTATGGAAATAACTCCTTCCCTTCCCTTGAGCAGAGTAAACAGCAGGATGTTTCTCTCCAGGGGCCCGTGGGCATCAGGTAACTTGTGAAGAAGCAAAGCAGCTTGTTCCAGTTGGTGACCAAGTTAGTGGGTCAGCTGTACAGCATGCCAGGCACATTTTGACCCCACTACAGCAAGTGCCCACTTCTCACCTGTAGAGAAGGGGGCAGTTCTCTAAGCATCCCTGAACCAGAGTAAAGAGATCAGATAGGAGCCACGCTGCAGTCAGGGAGAGGTCAGCTGTGTGTAATTAGCTGCAAGACATACGTAGTGGGACAGGGACAAATTTTGCTTGGCCCAGGAAGCATGCAGTGTCCCTGTGAACATATGGGCAATGTTAGTGGGATCTGGCAGAGGAAGAGTAGCCTGAAGCACAGGCTTTGGACTGAATTATGGATTTAGAAGTGTAGCTGTGACATGGCAGTGACTTGAGAAAGATGCTTCCTGTGACATCCTGGGCAAGTCACTGCCTCTGCCTGGGTCTTTGTCTCCTTAGCTTGAGTTGTACAGCACCTTGCAGAAGATTTTGTAAAGGAGAGCAGAAAGCTATGAGACTGCCTTATGACACTGAGCACTGAGACTGCCTTTGACTTCTCTCTTTCTAGTCTCCCTGGAAATGGGGGATGTCCCCTTGGTATCTGTGATGCCAGAAAATCTGCAGCTCCCTGCAGAGAAGAGCAACCGGGGGCACTTGATAACTCATCTGCAGGAGCTGCTGGAACACTGGGTGCTGTGGTCTGCAGTGAAGAGCAGATGGGTGATTGTGGGTAAGGAAGGAGGGGGGTATTCCATCTGCATGGATTTTAGAGGGTTTGACAGCATCTCAGTCAGTCCCCAAGCCTTGATTATTAGTGGCAAGAGATTGAGAAAGGACATAATAGATGCCTTCTAAGTCAGTGGAAGAGTGTCTTCAGAACAGTCAGTTCCTAAGGGAACTCCATGAGGAACTCTGACTTTTTCATCCCTCTCCTTTCACTCAGATCTGAAATGGCAAGCCCTGATGGGGTTATCTAGGCGTGGGGCTCATTACAAGAAAGCCCAGCTGCCAGTGTGCTTTAGGGCTTGTTCCTTTTTCCTATTGAAAATACCATATTTCTGCCACACCCCTGCTGTCTGAGCATGTCCTAAGTGCAAGATGCATGTAGGGTCCCACACACTTACCTGGGCTTTTCCTTGCAGGGCTCTTTCTCCTTGTTTTGCTCCTGTCCATATTCTTTGCTAGCCGCCTCCATCCAGCTAGCCGTGCTCCAGTCTTGTTCCGGCCAGACACTAACATCCAGGTGCTGCTAGACCTGAAATACAACCTGAGTGCTGAAGGCATCTCCTGCATTACCTGCTCAGGTGAGAATGCCGGTCCCCAGACCACGGTGGGTGCAGCCTGGCCTAAGCCCTGGGCTGGAGGAGCTGAAACATGAGGTAGAGGCCTACGTTGTTCAAATATATCATTGGACATTGGATGGACCCCATTGAAGGGAGGCGCACATTGGGAGTGGGATGGTTGAGTTGCTTGTAGGAGCAGAGTATTTTGAAAAGTGTTTCCTGCGTTAGGCAGGAACTGCCTGAGTGTTTCTGCTGGAGCAACTCCTTTATAGCTGATGAAAACTGACTACTTTTACTCATAAGTGCTGGTCACTTGCCAGCGACCAGCTGGGGGTCTGTAGCAATGTGTTCCCTGCTTAGGATTTCGTGTTCAGTAGCAGAGTCTGTGGTGTGCACAGGGCTGGTAGGTCTCTTGTGATGCCATTCACTCTTTCCTCCCTGACTAACCTTGTGGGACAGGTTTGTTTCAGGAAAAGCCCCACAGTTTGCAGAACAACATCCGAACCTCCTTGGAAAAGAAGAAGAGGGGCTCAGGGTCAACATGGGGAAGCAAAGGGAGCATAAGTGAAACAGGGCAGCAAGGTAAGTGGGGCATGGTGGCTCTGACCACATTTGGGTCCAGGGCCCAAGGATCCTTTCAGGTAAAAACTAAATCATATGATCTCTGGATAGCTGATAGGGAATAATTCTTTTCAGATCCTGCCCTGCTGAGCCCTAGCTTGGTGATGGATGTAAGGGGCATCATTTCAATCCCCCTTCCCCTGAATGCCTACTGTTCTCTAGGACATGGTCCTATAACCCAGGTGGCAGTATAGTTTAGTGACAAATCCATCTGGTCTGCTTGGTCTGAGTACAGGGCTAGGAGCTCAGAGCTTTTGCATCCCAGTCCTGTGTCACAACCTTGTTGGCAGGCTGCGAGGGGAGTAGCTTCAGCCTGCTTTGCAGGGGATTTTGAGGACAGAAGAGTTACTGGGCCAGGTCCTGAGATTACATGAATCAATAAGCCATCAGGAATTACTGCAGCTCAGGATATATTTGTGAAGACCTTTGAAAGGTGTGCTGTGCTTCTAGAAGGCGGAGGCTGTGCCTGCTGCCCCAGAGGACACAGCAGACCAGAAGAACCCTCCTTTGCTGCTGCCCATGACTGTAGGATTTGCTGACAGAGAAGTACCACTAGCCCTCATGCCCTCTGTTTTCTTCAGATCTCCAGGGGACTGTGTATATCTCCAAGGCCAGAAGCAAGGGAAGGCCAGCCGTCTACAGATTCTCACTCAATGCCAGTGTCCCTGCCCCCTGGCAGATGGTGTCACCGGGAGACGGGGAGGTGCCTTCATTCCAGGTGAGTCAGTCCAGGGATGTTGGACCCCTCTATCAAGAGTGCAGCACTCAACAGGTGAGCACAAGAGCCTCCTCCTTTTTCTCCATGGGGTCCTAGGTAGCTCAGGGTGAAATTTGCAGGGCATTGCAGTAGGGTGGCTAACATGGAGGGCATTGTGCCTGGCATCGTTAGAGATTGTCTCGCAGTGCCACAATACTTCTCAGATGCTGTTGCAATGTGGCTGTCAGCAACAGGAGCAGAAGTGTGGGTGTCTGTGGAAATCAGATGAGGCCTGGCATCATCAGCTGAGCTCATTCTAGTGGAAACTGCTGCTGAGACAGCTGGATTCCCACAGCTTCCTTCTGTCCATCATCCACAGACACAGGCGTGCAGGCAACACTGTGCACAGGCCATACTGGGGACGCACACCTCAAGGAGGACTCGCTTTCAGATGCCCCTCACCCTGGACAGAGCAGCCACCGTTCAGCCTAGGCCACAGAGAATGGGGGTGGTGAGGGGCCCCATCGCACACTGGCCAAGCCTGGGAAGGAGGCAGGCTGGGGGCTGGCTGGGTTTGTGCCTGCAGTGCTCATTCTGTGTGGCTGTGCCAGTGCTCAGGGTGGAGGGGAGTGTGTGATGCTGATGTGCAACAGGCTGCAACCCTGTGGAGTTAAGTGTCTGTTTTCATTAATCCATTGCTTAGGTGTATAGAGTGCCTTTCGGTAACTTCACCAGGAAGCTGACAGCTTGTGTGTCCACAGTAGGGCTGCTTAAGCAGACGAGCCCCAGGAAGTGGATGATGACCACCTTGTCCTGTGACACCAAGAGAGGCTGGAAGTTCGACTTCAGTTTCTACGTGGCCGCCAAGGAGCAGCAGCGAACACGGTAACCTTCTAAAACCCACTCAGGGTCAGGCAGCAAGAACAGCACAGCCGAGTGGCTGATATGGGATGCCTAATGTCTACTGCCAGTCCTGCCCTCAGTTCGTGACATCCATGGCCCTAGGACTCACTTTGCTGCAAATATGCCCCACCTTTGCAAAGTTATTTTGCATCATTAATGTGCCAAAGGCTTGACAGGTGCAGGACTATGACTGGAGGCTTCTTTGGGTGGCAAAAAGACATTGCTGATCTTCATCTTTCCCTCACCTACCTGAACTCTTGGGCTGAACAGGCAGCACAGAATATGCAATGGCTAGGGATCCAGGTCTGGAGTAGCTCACCTTCTCCTTCCGTCCCTGAGAACGTCTGTTTCCGTGTAATGCTTTGGACACATCATCTTTACTACCTCTGGTCCCCCATAACAAACTTTCTTTGCTGCACAGGAAACTGTATTTTGCCCAGTCGCACAAGCCCCCTTACCATGGCCGAGTGTGTGTAGCACCTCCTGGCTGTCTTCTCAGCTCTAGCCCAGATGGACCCACCAAAGGCATCCTTTACGTTCCCAGTGAGAAAGGTAAGCTGATGAGGACTTGTTCAGCCGTGTCTGGCTGTCTGGGCCAGAGAGTCAGACCTTTTTTTTTTTTTGCCACCTTCTGGTGTAATGAACCTTTCTTCTGTATTTGACAGCAGCACCCAAAGCAAAGCTGTCAGCCACTTCGGGATTTAATCCTTGCATGAACACGGGCTGCGGGAAGCCAGCAGTGCGGCCACTGGTAGACACGGGAGCCATGGTGTTTGTAGTGTTTGGCATCAGAGGTGTTAATCGCACAAGACGCCCGGACAACCACGTCATCGGAGACATGGTACACACATTCTGGCATGCTGGACAGGCGTGCAGGCATGCTTGGGGCTGAGGAGTGAAGGATGGTCTCCCTGGATGGTGTTTAGTTAATCCCCTCAGCCCACGCAGCATGGTAGAGCAATCTAGATGGATGGAATAGCAGAGATGGTAGCATTGTGATGAGCCAAAAGTACATTTCTGTTTTAGCAAATTCACAAATAAGGAGATCAGGAAGCCCTTACTGAAATCACTTCAGACTTTTCAGAAAAATCCCTTTCTGAGTGCAATATCTAGCCTTCTAATTTGAGCCTAAATCTGGCTTTCCTGAGGATTTTAGAAGCAAACCCATCTTAAGCTCAGTATGAAAATCTCACTACAAATTAAAGATCCAGGGAACTGATATTTTTCTATAATTGTTTATCTTGTTATGAAGTATTAACATGAAAAAATACAAATCAGTTACTCTGGGGAAACGTTACTAAATGTGACTTTTCCAGGAACAGCATATCTCCCAGACCTGATACCTTGACACATTCACAGCCTTCCCCCAGAAAAACTATGCTTAGCTCTGGTCACTCGGCAGGTGCATTTCAGCTTTCTGCTGTTCTTCCTGCCTTCTGATTTGGGGACGCTGTGCAGAATCAGCCTTTGCCTGTTTCTTCTGGAGGGGGCAGTGCGAAATGCAGCAGTGGAGTGGGCCGAAAGCTGGAGTTTTGCACTGGGTGATGTTGGGAATTCAGAGCTGCTCCTTAGGCAGACCCTAATGGTTTTGGGCATGGCATAGTGGCTATTCATTTATCAGTGCTGCTGTCATACTGCCTGACCTTTATTTTATTATTTTTTTTTTTTTTGCTGGGGAGCGGGGAGGGCAAATGTAGTTATCTGGAGAGGCAAAGATGTCTGGTGGGATTTCCACCTGTGGTCTGTGTAAGCTAGTCCCAGACTGCGTAGCCAGGAAAGGACTCGGCTTCTGCCGCCTTCTGCCAGTTGCTGTGTGTATGCCTCACGTGTGGTGCTCTTATTGTTGTGTCTCCTTGTGAAAGGGCAGCGTTATCTATGATGACAGCTTTGACCTCTTCAAAGAGATTGGCAACCTGTGCCGCCTCTGCAAAGCCATCGCCAGCAACACTGAGCTGGTGAAGCCAGGAGGGGCTCAGTGCCTGCCCTCTGGTAGGTAGGACTGACACCAGCCACAGGGTTCTTGGGGAGATCCTGGGTCCCTGGGTGGAGACTGCTTCTCACCTCCAGTCTGCGGAGTGTGGCTGCTAAGGGCTTCTAAACTTTCAGATCCCAGCTTGATGACTTGGTACCTCCCTTTCCTTTCCCTGCTTCAATGATAAATGCAGGCAGTGCAGGGAAGAGGTGTTTCTCAGNCCTCCTTTTCTTCCCAAGGCAGCTTCACCCTTATAGAACGTGCCTCTGGTCATGCTTTCTGGGAGATGAGAAAGAGAAATGGTTTCCCTAACTCCAGAGATACTGGGCATATTCTTTGGGATTTAATCCAGTGAAGATAAGAACATGTATTCCTTCCAGTCATGGGTGTTGCTTGTTGCACTTACAATAACAGAATCACAGAACGGTAGGGGTTGGAAGGGATCTCCGGAGACCATCTCATCCAACCCCGCTGTGTGAGCAGCACCCCCAGAGCAGGGGCACAGGACCATGTCCAGGTGGGGTGTGAATGGCTCCAGGGAAGGAGACTCCACAGCCTCTCTGGGCAGCCTGGGCTGCTGCTCTGGCACCCGCACAGTAAGCGTACAGTAATCTTTTGGACAAGTAAATATCTCTTAGTAGCTCCAGAATAACCAGCAAATCACACCTGATCTCATTGCGATGAGGCTACTCAATGCCCCTGTGGCTTCACATACCTAACCAGTGACCGTCTCTTCCAAATTCAGAGGTCACAGGGTTGTGGAGCTGAGTCTAGGAAGTGTATATTGACTTTAGGGCAAAAGCCAATCTCATGCCTGGAGAAAATCCCTGCCAGGGCAGGCAGACAGCCCCTCAGCACTTGCTGTTTTGTACTCCTTCCTGACAGCTGGGGACAAGCAGCAGTGGTAGCATCCTGTCCAGTGCTGATGGCACAGTGCCCTTTCAAGCTAGCAGCAGCTGAGGGCTCTGTGGCTGAGACCCCAAGGGCTTTGGCAAGTCAGAGTTGCAAGGGGAAGCAGCCGCTGACAAATGGGGCTTGCAACTTTTGTTGTGGTTGGTGTTTTTTTTTCCCCTTGCTCCAATGTGCTTCCTTTCCCTGTCCTGTCCTCCATTCCTTGCTCTTTCTTTCTCCAGGTTACAGCATCTCCTCCTTTCTGCAGATGTTGCACCCTGAGTGCAAGAACATCCCTGAGCCAAACCTGCTGCCCGGACAGCTCTCTCATGGGGCAGTGGGGGTGAAGGATGGGAAGGTGCAGTGGATCTCCATGGCATTTGAATCGGTAAGCACACGGCATCGCCACTGATCCTTGTGACAGTTTCTTCTTGTGACTTGTGGGTGTTTATCTCCGCTCTTTCAGCACTGGCCACTTCCATTTGCAGCCATAATTTAGTATTTGTTAGTGTTTGTGCCTTGTTGCAGACAGATGCCTCTACTCACAAGGTGCTAGAAGCTGCTTATGCCACCATTCGCTCTTACCCTGAGAGCTCAGGCAAAGAGCTGGTGGCAGATTTGCCCATCTGCCACTGCCAGTTCTGCCTGGTGCTGCAACTCCAGCTGGCTTGTTCTGCCTCTTCCCTTGCCATGCATACCCTGCCTCAAAGAGCAGGACACAAGAATAACATGTTCATCTTCTTACAGACAACCTACAAAGGGAAATCTTCCTTCCAGACATATGCTGACTACCTGAAATGGGAGACATTCCTGCAGCAGCAACTCCAGCTCTTCCCGGAAGGCTCTGCTCTCCGGCACGGTTTCCAGACCTGTGAGCACTGGAAGCAGATCTTCATGGAAATTATAGGCAAGTGACTTCCATGTTTCTCTCCCTGAGGAGCCCACGCTCTCTGATATATCTTCACAGCACATTCTGTCCCATCCGATGGGCACGTGTTATATCTTCAGTCCCTTACCATTGCTGTGCAAACTCGTAAAGCCTGTTTTCTGCCCCAAGCAGCATATACTGTCAAAATCCTAGGCAGAGCCCAGGGAAATAAAGGGAAGGGACTCTGTCCTGCTGATGTGCGAGGCAAGAAGCTGATCGCCCACTTTCCACTGTTATCCTCCCCTTCCCATCTCTCCCAGTGTGAGTCTCTGCCTGCCTTGATGCCAGCAGGGACACAGTGCCTTTCTCATCCTAGCTGTCACCTTCCAGGAGTCTAATTAGCTGGTCCTTTTCTTCCAGGAGTGCAGAGTGCCCTGTACGGTCTCGTCCTCTCGCTGGTTATTTGTGTGGCTGCAGTGGCGGTGTTTACCACTCACATCCTCCTCCTGCTGCCAGTGCTGCTCAGCATTTTAGGTAAAAACACCAATTCCAATATGTCAAGCTCTTCCTTTGTCTGAAATTGGTGGGTTGTAGCACTGCTGAGTCCCTGGTGATTTGAACTGAATTGCTCTTACTCTGTGTAAACCCTTTTGGCTTTCCGGGAGCCAGTCCTGATATACCTAAGTGAACGGGAGAAACTCTCAACAAATGCACAGGAACATCATCGGGAAAGTAGATTTGTGTGTCTAATTCCCAGTGTGTTTTATCTACACAATCCCTTCTATTTGTTTAAATAAGGGTTTTAGCTACGCAAATGCCATCCCTGCCTGTTATGTATAATAATGTGATTAAGTCCTACACGCTCTGAATAACAATTGCACTACTTCCCAAGGATCTGCATCACGGCTGCTGTTTCCAAGCAGTGGGAGATTTTAAAAGCTGAATATTTTAGCGGTTTGTTAGTATTTGAAGCAAATTTGTAAATAGTTCCCTCTCCCTGGCTGGTGATTTGACGATATTGTGGACTAAGTGTGTTGCTAAACTTCTCAGTTTAAAAATCAAATCTGTCATTTTAAAACCACTTACTCTCCCACACATGACTCACAAACAAACATCACTCTTGCCTGTAAGAAAAACCTGTGCATGCGCTCAGCCTGTAACTCCAGTGAGCAAAACAAAGGGCCCTCTTTCCTGTAGTGCGTGTGTGCACACACGCACACTTGCCTGGGCTTGGATTCATTTAGCAAGCATTAGTCTAGATTGGCATCAGTCTGTCAGTTTGCCTAATATTTAATTAGGTGCTTCACTGTCCCCAGCAGGTCTGATTACCTGATTGAATGGTCTCCTGTGGCCAGTGGAAGGTGAGGGAAGTGTTTGCGTCTGTGTGCAGGAGAGAGCGTGTACAAGGTTCAGACCGGCTGGCGTGCAGACCTGCAGGGGTACAATCCCAAACTCCCTAGTGATCAACTTGCATCAGTTCAGTAGGCCTGGGCAGCACTCCCAGGGTCCTTTAAATTTGCCTAACATGGCCTTCTTCACACAGGGGTGGTCTGCTTGGTGGTCACCATCATGTACTGGTCTGGCTGGGAAATGGGAGCTGTCGAAGCCATCTCCCTCTCCATCCTCGTTGGCTCCTCTGTCGATTACTGCGTGCACTTGGTGGAGGGCTACCTGCTGGCAGGGGAAAACCTGCCGCTACACCAGGCAGAGGTGAGCGCTTTTCTTCCTATAGCCTTGTATCCATTCTGCTCGGGCCCTCCGCGCCATTCGGCTGTGTTGCAGGACGTAAGGCATGATAGGCAAGGGGGGATGCATCTTGCCACCCTCGCAGCATGCCTGGGATGCTTGCTGCTTGTCCAGCTGACTGGTCAGAGACTGATATGAGCTTGTGTACCTGAGGGTCCAACCCACATGGTTGTCCCTTTCTTACTGGCCACAGCTGTGTCCAAAGCAACCCCCTTTCATGTCCCAGTGAAGACAGTCTTGTGCTGGAATGGCCCTACACCTGTTCTGTAACTTCTGCAAATTGCTTTGCTCTGCTTGCTGGACCTCCACGTCTTCTCCAGCCTTGTTAACATCTTTTCCCCCTTTGGGAAGGAGACCACAAAAGTTTGAGGATCTCTGATCCCAGGCGTAGTGTCTGCATGCAATGCCTCTGTTGTCTAGGCCCAGCAGTCAGTCTGATGTGGCTGAAAGGAGGCACAAAATCCAGCCCGTTTTGCCTCTACTGGGTTTTACCCTCATGGCTGTCAGCCCAGTGTGCTCAGAGACTGTACGAACTGTCCAGTCTGCACTCGCGCAGCATCTTTGTCCTGGACCAGGACCCCATGAGTTAAGCCAGCCTCTCAAAGGCTAAAACATTAATGCCACCCCATGTGCCTGTCCCCACTCCCCCTTAACACTGCTGTCCCTTCTGCCAGGACCCCACAGCGTGCCGCCAGTGGAGGACCATTGAAGCAGTCCGTCACGTGGGTGTGGCAATTGTCTCAAGCGCCGTCACCACCGTGATTGCCACCGTCCCGCTCTTCTTCTGCATCATTGCCCCTTTTGCCAAGTTTGGGAAGATTGTGGCCCTCAACACAGGAGTCTCCATCCTGTACACGTTAACTGTGAGCACAGCCCTGCTGAGCATCATGGGGCCTGGCACCTTCATCCGCAGCAGGACTTCCTGCCTCAAGGCTGTGGCCGGGGTGCTTCTTGCTGGCCTGCTGGGTCTGTGCATCTGCCTTGCCCTGCTGAAGAGCGGATTTAAGATCCCTCTGCCTAATGGGACAGCCCTGTAGACCCTATGCCAAGAGCCACGTGCTCTGTCCTCTTGCTCCCTTTCTTTTTTTCTTTTTTTTAAAGGATATTTTTTGTAAGAAGAAAGAAGAGGAAAAAAAAAAATCCCCCTTTTCCAGAAGTTTTTCAACTCCAGATGCACTTTATTTTTTAATGGGTTTTGCTCTAAACTTGTATTTATTTTGGTAGTGATGGATGGATGATGGACAGTGAGGGCTGCCCAGGGAATACCTCAGCCCATGAGTAGGAGAGGAGGAGGTCTCCTCCTTTCAATTTTGTTTCTGCTTTTCTTTTTATGTTTTCTTTTTATTTTTTTTCTTTTAAATTAATAGAGCTTTCTGGAACCACAAAGCTAGAAGGGGAGAAGTTGGGAAGGCTATCTGATCCCTTTCAAAATCTTTCCCTCTGTCACTCCTCTCCCCTTGGTCAGGGTCAGCATTGCAATGATGGCTCCTGAGGTGATGTCCTACCCCTATGCCAAGCCTGTGCCTCACTACCTGAGCCTTCGAAAACAGCGGTGAGCTGTTGGACAGGCCTGGGAAATAACATCTGGACCCCTTTGCCATGCCCAGTGCCCAAGCTAGACCAGCAGTGAACTCGCTGCACAGGAGCTCTTACGGGTGTCATTGTGGGATCCAGACTAGAGATGTTGGGTGGCACCACCTGCAGGGCCCTGCTTTCAGCATTTGCAGGGGATGTCAGGACGCATGGCTCTCCCCTTCTTTCTGAAGGGATAGCAAACCTTCTGCTGGGATCTCCTGTGTCTGTGAACAGCCATCAGGAATGCAGTCAGTGCCCTCAGTGGCCTGCCCTCCTCTCACTCGTCACAGTAGTGATGCCAAGGCAGTACCACTGCCCAGTCCCACCTTCTGTGCAGTGTGTGACCTCACCAGTCATTGCCTCTGCTCTTCATGGTGGAGAGAAAACAGACAGCCTTGAGGTCCCCGCAGAGCCTTTTGGTTGTGACCTCTTAGCCTGAGGACAAGCTAACTTCTGGGGCCAGGTAGCATGCATGGATACGCAGTGGTGCATCCTCTGTGGCAGCTTGGAGCCACCCTCCAGTGTGGAGACATGAGGGCAGCAGAGCTTCAGCCTGTGGCTGCTGCCTGCTCAGATGGTTTATATTAAAGTAAAATGAAATCGCAAACTGGTGCCATTAACAAGTACATTTTGAGCATCACTGATTCCATCATATTTTTAAAATTGAAATAGCTAAGTGTGTGCATTGATATGCAGCACATCTGGTCCTCGGCAGAAGGGGAGGGGTTGGGCCCACTGGGAGATGCATTAAATGTTATTTACAGGGATGCCAATAGAGGGGGTTGGCCAGAAAGCAGCCTGACTCCATTTGTTTGGAGATACCATGTCCCTGGTGGCTTTGCATTCTCTGTCTAGATTGACCCCCTTTTTAAGATGGAAGTTCCAGGAAGCCCATCCCCAGTGCCAGCCAAGGTCTGGGGACTGTGCTGCTGAGACAAACCAGCAGCTGCTTCTGCTTGGCTCAGTGTATCCCTGCTCTGATCCCTGCCAGCCTTACACCTTCACGTCATGTCACCCCTGAGAAACTGGATCAAATGTTTGTTCCTAAAGTAGGTTCCTCAAGGTGTCGGCTGGAGGGAACAGAGTGCTAGGACAGGACTCTCGTTGATGCCAGGGGAAAGCCAGAGCAAACCTGCCGCAGGCAGTAAGGGTGGTGAGAGCATGGACAGAACAGACCTGGTTTCTTCCTCACCATCCTGTGGTGCAGCTGAGTTACCGCTTTTTGCAAAACGTTAAATGTTCCTTGGCACCTACCTCTGATCTGCACCAGTTCCTTCATAATGAACCCTGTGCCCATGAATAAATGGTTCTGGAAAGGTTTTTTTACTGTCCTTAAGCTGTGCTGGTTTGATGGCTGCTGTGCACAGTTCAGCCCCAACATTGATCTGTAAGCCATGCTTTTCCCTATGTCTCTTCTCCAAATGTAAATACCAGTGGTGCCCCTGAGCTCTCCAAAGTGGCAGCGAGCGTAGAGGGCAGTCTGCTGATGATAGACAGCCCCGTGAGCCCCATGTGGCTGTGTGGGTGCCGCAGGGGAGAGCAAGGTAGCCTTGGGGCTGCTGCCAAGGATGCTCTAGCTGGCAGCTTGACCTGAATTTAGCTGATGCTTCAAACTTCTTGGGGTGATTAAAGCTGATGGATGTTTCCAGGTCACCAGACAAGAGAACAAGGTGCTGAGTGCACCCTTAGAGGAAGTTCATCCTTCTGTGAGCATGAAGAGACCTTGAAAGGTCTTCAAGACAAGGCATAGATGTGCTTTGAATCCTGCAAAGTTTAAAGCTCATTTAAGCCCCTAGTGTCCTATGTTTGTGCTCACTATCAAAAGGCTGTGTAAGCCCCCCACCTCCAGAGTGATTCTGGACACACGATGCTGGGACCATTCATTCAGCCACTCTTGGAAGGCAAAGATTAATTTCAAAGTAGTGGAAAAAGCTTTTATGTCTCTTGGGTCTGATCTGGCAGTGTCTGATAGGCAGACAAAAATAACAGAGTTCTTGGCACCTGGCAGGATCTGTCCTGTTTTCTGGAGCAGGCAGGGGAAAGGGCAAGCTCTCATTTTCCCTTTTCCTCTCTGGCAAGCCCAGGCTCACTCAGTGCAGGAGGGCTGGCTGGCACTAGCAGGAGCAGGGCATCACCTTGCCCTTGTTTGTCCAGGGTGGTACTGGGACACCAATGGCTGCAGCAATGCAGAAAGGAAAGCGAGAGACTGAGCCAAGTGCATAGCTGTAGTAGATGATTCACAAAGGCATATTGAGGAGACTGTGCCCCTCCAGCAAGGAAACTGAGGCAAGGAGAGAAGAGGAGCTTACTCCAGATTGTAGTAGGATGGCAGTAGAGCCAGGAGATGATCCTAGGTGATGCTTTTCACTGCAAGGACCTGCTGGATGTCGGTAAGCTGAAAACTTGATTAAACATAGTCATGGCACTTGTCTTAAGATCTAACCAGGCATTTGCCCCATCACCATGTCACTCTGCACAGCTCTGTGGTCAGGGTGGCTGGTGCTTTCTCCATGTGCTTTGGAGTGAAAGAAGCTTAGAGGTGCGGCCCAGCCTTCCACAAAATGCTTACAACACCCTGATCTCCCCAAGTGTCTGTGGAGTCAATAAATCAGTAGCAGATGTGTACATCAATCTCCAGGTAGGCAGCATCCTCCTTGGGATTAGAAAATATTCATAAAATTATAGAGGTAAGAAAATGGATGGGTTTATCTGAGCAAATGTGAAGGTGGGGCTGACAGCCCTGCTGGGAATCGGTGCTCCGAGGCAGATGCTCGTAGCAATAAAAAGCAAGGCCTCACCTGTCTGGCGCTGTTCCGGGAGCAGATGCTCGCCCCAAATTAATTCCTCCCACATCTCTGCCTATGTTCTTTCTCTGATGACTCCTCTGTTTCCCAGACCATCTCTTGGGCCCTGTTGCTTTGCTGAGCAAGGTTCAGCCTTCTCCGTGGTAGCTGCTCGAGCCTGAGGTCCTCACAGAGTCTGGACTAAAAGTGGTTGGAGATTGTCTCGGGGAGAATTTCTCAGGCAGAGGAAGCTAGGGAGTTAAAATGTCTCATACAAAGCTGTCAGTTTTGATGTTTTTAAACAGTAGAACACAGCAGACCAGCCTTACTTGGAAGAGAGTGCTCTGATGTTCCATTTCAAAACAATTTTGCTGCACTTAAACCGAAATGTGCACGAGTTCTCAGTTACAGCACGCTGCAACGGAGTATTTCTGTTAACTGCCCACTCCTTTAGTAAGTCCTGTTTTGAGGGCTGCATTCTGAAAAGCTGATGTTAATGTTTCAGGACGGGGGAGGGTGTCATTCTGAAACTGTGCAATCTCCTACAAAACAGAGCGGGCCCTGTCCTGACCACAAGCTCTCTCCCTGCCAGCCCAGGGCAGATGCCCAGGGGCACTGCTCCCTGGTGTTGGAGCACTGTGGTGTATGCACAGAGCTGGTGGTGTTGCTCCTCTGCTCACAACAGCCCTGTCAAAATCGGCTTTGGAGCGAGGAGGAACAGAGCTGATGTAATTTGCAAAGATCAGTGTTAGAGGAAGGAACAAACCCAGGTCTCATGGCTCTGTTTCCTTATGTCATGGTGTCTCCTGAGGTGCTGGGTTCACACAGGGTCCGTGCAAGGCAGCTGGGGCGTCAGGGTTGGCCACCGACCTCGGCAGTTTCAAAGGCTGCAGATGCCGAAAGGGGATCAGTGGCTGAGCTGGGCTGTGTTTCTCAATCCCTGCTTGATCTGAAACGATGCCAGAGCAAAGCCAGCCTGGGAAATAGCCCCAGGGAGAAGGACATGTGGCATGCTTAGAGTTACTGGGACCACTGATAGAGTAGCCTGGATGCAGTGGTCTCCAGAGACCCCTGGCTTTGTCTCTGCTGGAGCAAACTGGGATGTTGCTTTATGTCATGGCATCTACTTCTCTTAGCTTGTCCTCCACTGAATTTTCTTACCAGAGCAGCCTGCCTTCCTGGAAGGTTGTAAAAGGCTTTTTATTTAACCCTGTGACATGTATAAATCCTCCCACACTGTCCACCAAGGAAGCTGTGCTGATTGATTTGCAGCCAGGCGGGACAAACTCACAGTCTCTTAGTTATTTCTTCCAAAAAAATCACTGCTCACCCCAGATAGCATGCAAGCCATAGTTCACAGGTTATGCTTTTTCAAAGGCCTCTGCTACCTGCTGTGCCCTGCCTTAGAACCCGGGGTCCCAGAGCTAAAAGTCTTTCAAGGCCTCTCTCTAGCCTGAGGATGTGGCTGTTTGGCTTTCTCCCCTCTGCTCCTCCTTTGGGCAGTTGCTGGAGGAGACGGGAGGGTGATGGCCAGGACCAGAGGCCGAGCAGCAAGCAGATGAGTGGAAAGGTTTGCAGGGGGAAGCAGAAGAGAACAAATGGGAGGGGAGGATGGTTTGAAAGCCAAGGGGAGAAGAGGCGCGAGCACCCCGAGTGCCGTTTCACCACGTCGTGTGCAGACCTTAGATTGTCGGTTCTCAGAGTGATGTAGCACAATTCCCGATGTAACGTACACGTGTTACTTTTGTAAGTCGTCTCCTACCCTCACTATTTTCAGTGTTCCTTGATTTTTTGGAGACTCTTGTAAATAAAAAATTTTGACATTCGCACCTTTGGATCCTTTACTCATCACTGTGTCACTGTTGCGTGCAAGCGTAGCGCTGGCCGGCGTGGCACTGACGTGTTATATGTTGTGTGTAAGTAATGCAGCGGGGATGAGGCCGCAGCCCCGGTTCCCAGCGTGCGCAGGATCGCTCCTGTTGCTGAAATCGGGCCCCTTGAAGCCAAGTTACCACATCCAGAAAAGCTGACGGTCCAGAAAAGCCAGCTCAGGATCCCATGCAGGTCTGCAAGAGGGCTGGCTCGAGTAGGAGCTTTACCCAGGTTTTGCGGAGGCGTTCTACTCCTCCACTCCGTACTGTGCTACTTGTGGCGCATGAACATCGCACCTCTGTGCTGACCCCACAGGAAGGAGGTTCATCTGCCTGCTCCTGCGGCACCACAGTTTCTCACAACGCACGATGCCTGGCATGGACTTCTGGTCAAGGTTTTCTCTCTGTGTGCTGTGCTGCAGCAGCAAAGTGCTACTCTGCACCTCCCAGGACCACGCTGAACTGATGCGGGCAGAGGCCAGCAGCAGGGTGGGAGGAGGACCGAGGCATTCACCGGTCTTCGCAGCCGTGCTGAGCCAGGTTTGCTCCCCACACGCTCTCATTTGGGTGTGCTCATGCTGTACCCAGCAGCAACGCTGCTGCGAGGACAGCACCGACAGCACATTGCAGCAAAAACCTCCCGTGTTTTCAAGTCCTCGCTTCTATGGATGAGGCCAAAGTTACTGGTGAAACCCCTGTTGTAATAAATACCAGGAAGGTTCAGGGTCCCAGTCTGGTAAATAAGAAAAAAATGTATCCGCAGGAAGGAGGAATGGGGTCCCTTTAATGAGAAGTTGGGGGTTGCAGGTAGGGATTATGCTCAAGCCTGCTGCTGGGAAATGGCCAGGCAAGGCTGGAAGGGGGTTGGTTTTGGCTAAAAATTCAGCTCCTTGCCCCAAGAAGAGGCGCTCCCTTGCACGCTGGCGGGGAGCTGCGTGCGGACTGCGGACCTCGGAGGAGGCACACGTTTCTCTTGAGTCCGCAGGACTGTGGGACCACCTGGCAGCGATGAGCGCCCAGGGCTGCCAAAGGTGGGGATGGGGGCACAGGAACGGGGTGGCCTGGGGTACGGCAGCTGCAGGCACAGGCAGAGATCAGCAGGGTTTGCAGAGCTCTTCAGAAAACGGCTCCTGGGCTTGGGGAAGGATTTGGGACAGGGGAAGGGGCTCAGAAGATGGATTAGACAGGGCGAGAGCTGCTCACTTTTCATTTCAACCTGGCAGAGGCGGGAAGGAATCGCATTTCCATCTGTGGGAGGCTGTCCATGCAGGGCTGCTGGCTCAGCCCCAGCGTGACCACCGATGGCCCGTGCTCTGAGACCTGCTGCCTGCAGTCTGGCACGGCCCCACTTCTTCCAGGTGAGTGAGCCTGGTGTGAAGTCTTCATTACGCACAGCAAATTCCCCCCGGTCTTCTGTCAAGCTGTGGCACAGCGAGGTCTCCATTGCCTCCCCGGCGCCCCACCGGCATTACGGGCTCTGCCGGTGCCCCCTGGGGTGCACCCTGCGCCCCTTCTCCCACAGGCTCCTTCCCGCCCCGAAACCAGACCCTAAGCCCCCATTCTGTGGTTTTGAAAGGGAAAAGCCACCTTCTCCCCGAAAAACTGTGTGTCAGAGCCTGCCCTTTCCGCTTCTGCAGGACGCTCTCGCCGTCCCTCCATCCCCCTCCCGTCCCTGGGAGGCTTTTTGGGGAGACAGAGGGATGGAAGCGCACCCCCCCCCCCCTTCAG